>MNPL01008522.1:0-25069 GCA_002081605.1 Tropilaelaps mercedesae | reverse complement strand
CTCTTGGCTCAATCCCCCGTTAATTAGATACGACGCTGAACACAAGTTACGTGAAGAATGGCAAAAACGAAACTGTAAAAAAGCTAGACAGCAAAAAGTACTCTCCATGGAGTCAACATGACGCTGAGAGAGGCAAACCAGCTATGTTTATTGAATCTGGGCGAAATAACACTAAACTAATAAGCAGCGTAAGCTATTGAACTAGTAGCGATAGGTTCGCATAGCTTTGGTGACGTCGGTCACGCTCACTTAAAGCCGCATGCAGACTAAACAACCAAGCGCAGTATAGCTTCTGCAAATCCTTAATGGTAGCTGAATTCTGTCACTTGGGAAGCTTCGGTGAACCCAGACGTATTTTTATGAGATGTTAGATGAATGGGGTTCTGCGACCGAATATCGATGACAGGTAGTCTTTGAAAAATGTTCTACTTGCTGTTTCGTATATCTGCAAGTACTATATCCGGATTGTCGACGCGCTCTTAAATTTCTTAATTCCGCTAGCGAACTCGAGAAAGCGTCAGAGTGCTGGAGCAAGATTTCTATCTTCATAATGTTGATCTCAATGTATTTCAATGTCATTAATCTCGCCTGAAAGAGCAAGACACGCCTGACTGAAAATCATCGGCAGCCAAGGAGCTGTTGCATGATCTCCTCGAAATGCGAATTAAGTCTAAGACAAGGTCCTGACAAGAAAATTTTATGAGTAATTAACAACCCCGCTATATCCGAGTAATGGTATGGTACAGTTCGAATTTCGTGGGGAATCCATTACACTTGTAGGTGCTGTTTCTATTAGTATAAGAATTTGTTTTACAGGAATAGGCGATGTAATCGCCGCCATACATAATAGTTCATAGACGGTTTGAATTCTAACCGTCGTAGACGGGTAGGATCGGGGTATAACGGAACTCATATCTAAGACGCTAAGATTACTTACACTCAACAGGGAGGTGTCGTATTACGGTGATGAGTCCAAAAAATTTGGAAGTCATTGCAACCGCAGAGGCCAAAGAAAAAAGCCAGAAATAGCCGAGCACGGTCGAGATCGTTCACCCCTAAGACGCGGCCGATCCGGCCGATCCCGCTATTCTGCAGTGTACGTTCGCCTTGCCAGAGTATACATTCCGTATTCAACGTGGAAAGTATGTTATACCTAGTTGAACTAGGAAACAAAACGTTATGGGACCGTTATCAACATATGACTTCGGGACACTCCATCTTGATGCTGAGTGCCGATCTTCGTTTTTTGGGCCTGTAGGCAAAGAAGGTCAGGTCTCGAACTTACAGGTTAGAGACTGCCGAACTCGGTGGCCTGGTGCATTCGCGTGCGCCTTGAGACTGGAAAAGCGCACGTAGGTGCATGAGTTCGACCCCTGCCGTTGCACGCATACATTTATGAGGTCCGTCTTACGTTATGCAAAAAGCGGTATCGCAAATGTTAAACTTTGGCTGATGGTCAGCCCTAAAATATATTTTTTTAGGTTAGAGACTCCAAATCCTAATAGTGAGACATCTCTCAAGCTGTTCTCTGCATGATTATCTATTGGAACTCGTCCATTCCTTCAGAATAATTCCCCCAAGAATACTAAACAACAAAACCGTAAGAAGAGTAGCGTTTTCTGTCGCGTAATTTTCGTCTAGACTTTGACACAAAACTGTCAATGACCAGCGCTAAGCGAACTAACTGATTGGTCAACGCCGGTCTACAGCTGATTTATTCGCGAATGATAGTATGCTGGCAATTGTGCTAATTGAACATTTTACAAACCACTTGGAGACACTTCCGCTGGTTCCACAACAAGCACCGAGAGGTACGGTCGGAACTAGTCAAGCGTGTAGGTTTGTTGTTCACATGCATGTTTCTATTGTGTCCCATCCTATGCACGCTCTAACATTTGCCAGTATGTTATGGCGCGAACGGTCGAGCGGCGTCAGTGCTCCTTTTGTAACTTCTAACACTAACCTGTTTGTCATTCAATGCCAATTGCGTTTTAGCCAAAGCGGTCCCGAGGACCCGGACTGGCTCTATAAATACGTCGGGCCGCGCAGACTAAGCGCGCCAAGTTCAACGGAAGCCATTAATGAGTCAGAGCTAGCACGGTTTCTCGGCCCGCGAAGAAGGACAATTCTCGAAGAATATTAATTGCCTTTAACCTTCGCTGCGCGGCGATCGAACTGGCCAGCTCACTTGCCGCCTGGTTATCATGCCGACCCACAAACACCGTATAGAACATCTTAAGTTAACAAATATAGAGGATGAGGATAATTAGCGGGATGACGTGCTCGCTTCGATGGAGACAGTTCTTTGCTACACTTTTGAAAGGTATTAGTGGGCGATTAGCGTCGATGTACCAGTTTTGGTTACGATTCGACTGCGACAGGTTGATAGCTCAAGTGTTCAACAGATCTGATGATTGAACGGATGGAAATTTGTGGAATATTGCTTCGTCTTTTTTGGAGCGTTCGACTCAAAACAGATTATCGTTGCAGCATATTTTGTAATAAAAGAAGAAGCGCACTGACTTGATTAATGTTCTAAATGACATTATCCTTAAACAGCTAAAGCGTGGCATCGATGATCGTGGCCAAGTGAGCAACTTCGCCTGGAGGCACATATTGTAACAGACTATTCTTATTGTATATCAAAAAAGCGGCAGAGTCGTCATTGCACTTCTGGCCCGCTTGCAAGTAATAGGTATGGATGAAGCCTCTCGGCCTTCGTACAGAAATCTAAGGTATTCCACAAAGTCTAAATAAACTATAGACTGTAAGAGCTGCGTAAGCAGAAATACCATGGCGAATGAAGCCGAAGGCGGGTCACCCTGCGAACGTGATGAACCTTTCGTAACTTTGGACAATTACGAGACAATGAGAGAGTGCGTGTGATAGCGAGAGAAAATTGGGAACATTCTATTAATACTGGAAAGTAATAGATGTGTACTACAATAAAAAAAAAGTTAATATAACGCCTTTAATGATGAGCAAAATACTTGCTGCCAAGGATATGCACTACCACTTTGCACAAATAATATTGAAGAAATAAATCGGTTATGTACAACCCTAATTCCTAAGCTATGCTCTGTTCGGTCCAAAAGGATCAGTTTCATTTGTGTCGTTTTTCGCTAATTTCGCCTCTCAAAGAAAGAAGTCGCAAAGGAATTAAAAACCTGTCATTAGAAATAAGCTTGCTAAAAGTTTTGGTGACTTAATATGTATACCCAGTTTCTATCGTGAGGCTATAGTGCATATTAAAAAATAAATATTTGTTATTTATTTGCTCGTACCACATTGATATAACAGGTTAATGAATATGCGGCTATTGTGTTGCTTCGTGTCAAGACCAAAAATACATAAACACGCTTGGAAGCATTCCTTTGAGCGCTCAGTGTCGAGTGGTAATATTTACAAGCGTAAGCATTGGTAATTTGTATCACGGCGGATAAGAGATTTTATCGTTGCATATTAGCCGAGTTCCTGGATACGTCTCGTGGAGAGCTGGGATGGACCAAGCTGAACACCAACTGAAGACTGAGGTATCCTTACTTCAAACGAAGGGGAATTTACGGTAACGGCGTTCAACCAACGGCCTATCTCAGCTGCTTCCAAACCTAACTGGTCTTCGTTTTCCAGGATTTCTTTCGGAACCGACGTAAAGACGGACGCAATGGCAAATGAGCAGGCTTTACGAACGAGCTCGTGGTCGTGGTAGCGAAAAGCTGAGGCGAACTGGAGCAATGTCCGACCCATCTGGTAAGCTCGGGGAGTGTGTCGAGCTGAACTCATTACGACACCCAGCGTCTCCAGTAGTCGTACTAGGAGAAAGCTATCTGACTCTTCTACTCGCAGAGGAACCTCACCGGTGAATTGACGCATTAACGGGTAGAAAAAGTAGCCAGCGACCTCACCGAACCGATTTTCCTGTGCCGACACTTCCGTCTTCGATGCAATCTTTCGGGTTTTGCTGGATATCTTCTCGTCAACAATATCTCTCCAGTGTCGGTTTACAATGCTACTACTATAATCATGATTATCCTCCATTTCGAAGTCGTCGCTGGTCCATTCAGCCATTATTCGTGGTTCGACTGTCAGTCGATCAATGTTCCGAAGAATATTGGAACTTTTTACCTTATTGTCGGCCGTTTTAGAACGCTGACTTTCGTTTAACATAGCTACCTCCTTTGCATAACGGTCGCTAGCGAGGGTAATTGCCGACAGGATCTCCAGTCGTTGTGTATGATTTATGTGCACGCTGTAAAACTGTTCAATTAGGTAAGCTGATGACTGAATAGGTGCGTGTATCAAGAGAAGAACAAGAGACTCGCGTTTGAGCGGAGTTATTTCAGGAAATATTCGTGGGCATTCTTCAGCAAATAAAACCAGTCGGCAAAGATCCACAGCTGTGTCGTACAGCTCTTCAGGGTACCGTTTAATGAGATTAGGCAAATTCTCAAGGCAGATCTTCGCTTGTTCGACATTCTCACCGTCGCTGCCTGGTACCATTAACCGTAGGCAGTCTCGAAGGTACCGCGGAACTTTACACTGAGGATCAATTTCGTAAACTATATCATCCTTTTCGTCAGGCTCAGAATCATCATCGCTGTCGACAAAGGTTTCCGGTATGGACTTTAGCTCGGTTTCAAGTGTTGTCAGTTGCTTCTCGACTGCTTCAGATGGGGTTTTTAGGAACGACATTAAATCGTTGTAATCAGCGGCGCGAACGGGAAAATCTGGAGCTTTGACGTCGGATCTGACTACAGCGAGAAATTCCCTACCGACTATCATGCCGTAATTTCGTAGCAACTCGTCTGGCTCTGCCAAATGATTTTTCACGCCAAGAAGACAAGCTTGAACACATTTTTCACGAGCTGATTCTTCAATAACGAAGTTCTCCTTCGTGAAGCCGACAAAAGTTAGCAAAGCGCACGTTAGGTATCGCTGCTGCTCGACGGTTTGGTACTTCATGAGCACTTTATCTGACCATGTTTGAAATAATTCGACAGCAGTTTCACTAGCTAATTTTCGGCGGCGTGGAGAACTGCAAAGGTAGCCGATAACATTCTTCAGGACACGAGCATTACTAAAGTACCTGCCGAGAATAAGCTTATTAGTAAGAATATGCTTGATATTAGCGTCCCTCGTGATTGATTCCTCCAGGAGCCAATCCATTTGCCGGAAGCATGGAGTACGATAGCAGATGAGGACAATAGCGTTTTCCTGGAGGTTGGTAGGTAGGCCTACAACAAGCCTTTGAACAACACGGCGGAAAATAAAGTCTTCTGGTTGACTTAAGAAAAACGGTACGAGTTCATCGAACGTCTCCGGATAGTGCACCCCAAGTTTGCCCACCAGAGCGCAAAGCGAAATTAGAGAGGAATCCTTGCCTTCGCGCAAGTTAGCAGTAACTGCGATAAGTCGGGCGCAGCAGGCTTGCGTGAGTAGGGGAGGGTAACGCGATAAGTTGAAGGATTCGGGTAGATCAAGCTTGAGAGTGTTTGATACTTTGGACGGCAAGTTTACTACAAGCGCAGACACAGCGCGGGCTTGAGCTGGGGAAAGTTGTTCTGCTAGAAGTCTTGACAGAAAATCCGTTTTCAAAACTTTAGCTAACATGCGTGCAAGCGCGAATTTCTTAAAACCCTCTTCGACAGTGCACAATGCAGAGGAAAGCTCTCTTAAGACCACTGACGGGTCCAGATGGCTCAGGAAACACAATACATCCTCTTGAAAAATTTCAACATCCACTACTCTAAGCACCTTTTTCAGAAGGAATACACATTGTTCGAGTTCCCTAGTGCCGCTGACATGACTGTGCTTTTTCGGTATCCGGAACACAGACTGGCCATCGACGATCAGTCTAAGTCTTTCAGCACATTCCATTTCGTTCGCTGTTCAACGAAAACAAATACTGAACGCCGTTAAAACTGCTTGATTCAATTCCTAGAGGTTCGGCCGGGAGAATCAGCTGAAAGTCGACACGTGGTCGTAAACGGGTGTGTGTATTGCGTGTTGAAGTCGCCCGTTACCAGGTGGCTGTAAATAGGGATGCGTTTATTCAGGACATAATTGCAAAAAAAACATTGAGAACCGCTAAGACAAACACTTGTCAATAAGGTGTAAGCCGAACGTTGTATTGACGTATGATTTTGACTAAGTTTACTTTCAAGTATGTACACGATGAAAAAGGGGTTCATTTATTGTGAGTTATCAATATTTAGCACAATGAGACAAATGTGGTGAAAAAAATACTGCTTGAACATGGACCACAAGCATACACCGCGTGTTACTGTGTACTAACGAAGAGAAAATAAAATTAAACCTTAATTTAGCGAATTAATTTTACTCGATTAAGATTTGTATTAGTTTCCAATTAAAGAAATTTTGAGTCGATCTAATTCTATAGCTTATAAACGTGATATAGTGGTCGCGATATATCACACAAGCCAATATTTTATTAACACCCATAACCGGATTTTATATACATATATAAATATTAATATGTAATATATCGTGGTAATTTTGACCGGAGACGCTTTTTAATTTTTTTTACTGCCGACCCATTCGGTTTTAACGCATTTGATATCATAAACAGACGACTTCGTAATTCACAAAGTACAGGCTCCGCCGCTGATAGGAGCTTTTAACGGGAATGACTATTTCTCCGATTGATGTAAACAAAGGTATGGACTCTGACGAGGAAAACCTCTATCTTGGCAATTTAAGACAGGGGGACAAGTTTATCCCTGAAAGGATCGTCGAATTGCACACTGACGAGGAAAACCTCTATCTTGGCAATTTAAGACAGGGGGACAAGTTTATCCCTGAAAGGATCGTCGAATTGCACAAGAGAATGTGATTTGTTGACGAAACAGCATATTTTACAACGCTTTCGCTGAAACAATAGTGTTAAGACACAAAATTCGGACAAAAAGTATGTACTCCGCTGCAATGAGAGCACTTATAAATACTACAGAAATTGAATATACACGGAAATAAAATACCTTATTGGAATGTTATTTGCACGCGACTCGACTTAATTAACTGCAAATTAGTTTTTTAACCTCAAACATTTTAGCTGATATGAATTCTTGAATTTCCCGCGTGAATGAGCTCTCCCGTAAACAAGTGAACCAGGCTGGGTTTTTTTGATACGAAATGGTCTCTCAAAGGCAGTTGGTCGGTTGGTTTTGGCAATAAAAGTGCGTGGCAATGCAATGTCAGCATTGCCTCTGGCATTGATTCTCTTACCTTTTTGAAGGCAACACGGGCAGCATATTTCGTCCGAAAGTGTCGGCAACGAAATCTTTGTAACATCTGAGGAAAAACTGGTCTAACTTATTTCTAAATGACCGGATACTATTTGGGTACCGCAACTTCACGATGAGCTTGCTACTCAAGTGTTTCATAGAGAGTCAAACCTAGATATTTTACCGTTGAATATATCGGAATCTGCACAATGCAAAGACACACTGGAGCAGTCCTCGTACTCTTTTAGCTTCACTCGCACTGACAACAAATCCAGACAGTTCAAAAGTTTTAGAAAATTTTTTACGTTCTCCGCAGCAGCTCGAATATCTATGCTCGGATGGGTGCGGAATGGAAGTAAGATTGCATCTGCATATACAACGGTCTTATAGAAATTTCCCAATAGTGTTTCAAGCAGACAGGATGGAGAAAGGAGCCAAAGAGTTGGCCCTCTTCTTCATCCAATTCTTAAGTAGGCGTGCAAGCTTCCAGGAGCATTTTCAGTGCATCGGAAACACCCAGTCTGCCTATTGCATACCCTGAAACTCATGGTAGTAGACTGTGCGGTTTTTCAGGTGACGAAGGAGAGAATTGTGGCCTGGACGCTTGCATAGGCGCTCAACGACAGCATCGAACTCTCTGTCAAATACATTTACGGGGATAGGCAATTGTGCGACAAAATCAGTAAGGTAACCGGTAATTCTACCCTAAAAGCTAGCAATACAAACTAGACGTCTTTTCCTCGAGGATGAGCAGGAAAGGGCAGCTGATGGATCTGTAATCTATAAACGGCTCATTTGCAAAACTTCATTTGAATTGATATAAAATTGGTTGACCAAACCATGGCCCAAGTTTCTGGTGTCAGGTTTTACTGAGTAGGAGTTTCACACTACGCTGGCTTTCTGTTGTGTGAAGTTTGCGAATGCCGTGAGCTTATGTACAGACCTTGCTATTTCGATCACAAGTTGGTCGGTGTAAATATATATTTTTAGCATGCTATTATTTCTTCGTCTTGCATTCACGTCTAACGTAGCGATAACAACGGACACTTTTCCATGGTACACAATGTTTGGTATAACGGCGATTGAGGCGCCGTTCATCCGGTACCTGGTGCCAGGCTACCACATGTTTTTGGACAGGCTTTTTAATTACGCCTCGCGCTCGCTGGGTAGCTCTCTGATAGCTCTCTTTTTCATTAAAGCGCTTATCACCCAAATGCTATTTTCCACAGCAACAAAAATTCAACTCACGAAAGAACAGTACCAAACTACCCAACTCAGTGACGTATGCGACTATATTATTGGCAAGTATTCACAAGCAAACCTATCGGAGTTGCATGACAAAGATATTAGGTCAGTACAGACGAGATCCGCTTTTCTATACGTTTATATGGAATGGTTGGCCGGTCAAATAAGATGTAAGTTGTTTGACTTTAACGGCACTTAGAGGGCAAAGTAAGTACAAAGTAGGTACTAAGTACCAAGGTAAACCTCTAGGAGCTCTGCTCGTCAATATATAATCAGTCAATGCAAAACCAATATTAATCAATCAATCATTAATAACCAATAAATATTAAGAAAAGAACGTACGAAAACTTAAGAAGTGCAAAACAGAAAAATGACAAGGTAAAAAAGGTCAATTTTGACGTTGTTCTTGTATTAAAGTTCGTTTGTGACGTTAAGAATCGGCTTGCTCCGTGCGTATTTTTGAATATAACCACGTAGCTTATTATATTTAAATTTAAAAAACAATTTCGACATACAAGTTTGTTCTTTAAGCTAAATATTTTTACTATATAACACACCTCCTTTGTTAATTTTTTTTAAACATAGGTACAAGAATGTATCTTTCTAGGTTTGCCGTAGATGTTCCAGTTGATTTTACTGCTACATGTATATACCATACAGCTGCGCGTGTGCAATTTTAGGGAATGGTTTGCATCAAAGTTTTTTCAAGATCTGTAATATAAGTATTATTTCTGTAGCAAAACAGAAATGGTCGAGCTTTCGAGGAATTCCAGTCGCGTCATCAGTGCTGTTCACCCGACTGGAATTCCTCGAGAATGATTTGAACGGTTTGGCATGTATCAAAAGGTGATATAAACCTTGTGTCCGTTATTTGCTTGTCTGTATCAAATTGATAATGATCTCGGTTATTCATGTAGTTGAATTGAATGGATTTCGGTTTTTTCAATTTCTGGAGTGCAGTGGGTGAAGGCACCACAGGGAACTTGATTGCCAATCGACTCCTGACGAATACCACGGTCCGAACTCTACTTATTGAGGCCGGTGATGTCAACAACTATGTTAGCCTTTTCCCATATATAAACGTCTTGAGCACCAACGATGATTATTTCAATATGAACTGGCACCTGCGCTCTGTTCCCCAAAAAATCACATAAGTAAGCCGACGCTCATGTATCACGAGTACGTAATTGATCGACGCGGTCTCGGAAAAACATGATTTTTTTTTAGTGCTACGTGGTGAAAGAATTAAATTGGAAATAAGAGACTTTGTCTTTAACAAAAGCAAAGCATCATTTTGGAAGGCAGGTAAAGCAAAGTTTATGCATGCAGTGTGTTACGAGTACCGCTAAGTAACGTTTTAACATTGAGCTGAGTGTTAAGTTTATCGTTTGTGAAGGCGCTCAAATTACGTTATTAAATTTCAATTGAGGAACAAGTGTGGCATTCTTTTGAGCAACCGCTAAGTTTTGTTTCCAATAGGAAGAACGTCGTGTTAACTACTCCTCTCCATATATCAAATTGCCTGTTGTACATTTGATTTTATATAACACAATTTTAGCGCCTTCTCATTGGTCGAAGTATCGGAGTCGAATACAAAGGCGGAAATATAGGGCATTTCAAGAAGAATTTCGTTTTAGACTAGGGAGCAAATGTAAAATTATCTTGCTCATTTTTGAAGCGACAAACGGGGCCCTAACGGAACAATTCTCATGAGGCATTGCGTTAACGTTCACATGTTGTGCCCGGGATACCAAGTATAAATTAGCAGATGGACGCCAAGGGCAATCGGCGGAAAGTTTCGTTCCCTATAACATTTAATGCGGTTAGTCTATCCGTCGGAGGTCTTTGCTGTTTCTACCTAACGTATTTTACGTGTCAAAACATTACACAGCCGACAAATTCTACATCAAAATATTCCCAATGTTGCTGCTCTTGCTGTTGACAGTGGTAAGGTTCCCGTTGCCCGATGCACAATGCATGTAACAACATCTGGTGATATGTGGCAGATAATCTAATATCACAAAGCAAGCGTACTCTCAAAATAGAGTTAACTTTTTTGCGAATTATATCAGTATGAGTTGGAATAAGGACCTGCACTAGCCCATTATTTCCCTACACTTTGCTGATTCTGGTCAGCGCGAAGGTTCACGCCATTGTAAACAATATAACTGCGTCATCAAACCTTTCTTCAAGCCGGCTCACTTTTTACGGGAAAAAAGGTCAGGTATCGCTAGTTCTACCATCTGTCTAGTTATCCAAACATGTCTGTTTAGGATGTGAGAACAGCTGTCAAATTTATGACTCGGTATGCAGGCTCGGTATGTTTCAGTATACGTTAGTGTAGTAAACTCATGATGTGAGAAGGTTATGCTTATGGCTTACCTTGTGTGTATTGTTGAACAATGTTAATCTGCTCCTAGCAAAGGCTGTGTAAACTGTAAGCTTGTGTAAACTAAACTGAACATTTAGACTAACCAATATAAACCACTTTGGTACCATACTTCTTTTTGCTGTGGCATTTCGCAGTGCTGTGAGACAACAATTCGAATAGCTTTGGCTTTGCTAGAAGAATTCACCGTGCAGGAGAACGGCTATACAAGCCACGTAGGGCGTCGCTTTACCGAAAAAAACAAACGACTAAATATACTGCTTAACGCTGAAATCACTAAGGTTTACTCTTAAAGACTACATTCCTACATTTGGTACACGCGTGTGTCGGATCTAGAAGTTGACCTAGATTTGCCTGTTTCGTCGAGGAGATTATTGGGTCGGTTTTGTGGGCCCACTAAGATATTCCGTTGATCATTATCTACTGTGTAGACTCGAAGAAGTTGGTCTAGGATGAAAAAATTCTGTGCCAAATTTAAAAGCAAAGGCCCAGCTGATCTCTTCTTCTACAATGATATAGCCGTTGGGTATCGATCAAAAGTGTAAGTAGCGCTAACCTTCGTAAACCTATTAAGGAGGTTCCACAAATACTGGAGCAGTATTGAAGATTCATATATTATCGTGTTATCCTAACGTGTGTCATATATTTTTCTGTTCGAGTGTACAGATTAATTTCGAGGACGAAAATGGCACTCCTCGAGTAACCAATATTACAATCAAATATACCGAGGTGAATATCAGCGTCTAAACTCAGACTGGACCTCAACAAATTTCCCAGTATATTTGCACCAGAACTTCAGGAAGCTTATGAATAAGCCAAGATATTTCTTACCTTCGATCCATGTGGTTAACATAGATGTTTGACATCACTTAAGGAAAGCATCTATGGCGTTTAACCTTTGTTGGTAACACAACTCGTTCACCATGCTCTACCTTGCTTCCAGCAAGCACTTAGATCAGATACAATTATATCAGGTGCATCAGGCTAATATTTATGATTTGATACTATAAATATTTTGCGTGTGCTAGTATGATCTACAAGTGGCCCTTGCAATAGCCGAACATGATTTGAGAAGGAGGACTATCTGAACATAAATATTAATCTTTCATTTTTGCGTTTGAGCTACGTTTTTCTGATTTTTCTCGAATATAATAAATAACAGTAATAATACACAAAAACTTAGCCTAGATAAATAAATGCGTCGGTTTTAACAAAATACATTAACACGCTTCGTATTCGGTTATTTTGAAATTTTTGCCGAAATTTTATTTTTTTGTTTTAGGATCCTAATAGATGTGTACAGCCAATTTATCTCGCAATCTAAAAAATGATTGTGTTTCTGTGGGGCATGATGAAAGTATGTGTCTGTATTCTGTTCATTCTACAGATTTTGATAGTGTCCTACATGAATTTATACGGAGGCAGCCTAGTCGAACGAACGAACGAACGAACGAACAAGTCTACGGGACAGGCACGCTTCTTCACTTGAATGCGCGAGGTACGGTGACAGTGAATAATACCAAACTCGTTACCGACGATCAGTATCTCAGTGACGAAGACGATTTGGAGGCACTTTCCCTCAGGTACGCTCGGCTAAATAGGATCCTATACGGGGCGTATTTGAGCGAATCTAAAGTTGACCATCATTTTAGCATCGACTGCTGTTAAGGTGGACTGAATAATTTTGGCTAAAGACCAATATGGCATGTTTTTAATTAGGGGTCGACCCATCGATACATTTCGGAGCATGAGATCGCTCAAAACTGTGGCAGGGAAGTACAAATATATTATGATGTGCTTAATAGAATTAGGTTAGATTCTGCGGAGTTCTCAATGTAAAATGTGTAGATATTAAGATACGGTAAATAATGCTACAAAAGTTGGGATACATCACCATATTGCGGCCCCTTATAGGGGCTCCAAAAATTGCCATTTAGGCTCATTGTAAGTGTCCCCCAGCACGGATGCGTTTAGTAAAAGGCGAAACGCATATTCGTCGATGCTGGGATCGCTCAAGTCTCCCAGCATCGACGAATATACGTTTCGCCTTTTACATCACCATATTAAGTGAATCACGCTGCAGGCCATCGTTCACTAGGATTTTATGTGGCTGAATGCTGCACATGTTTTTTCCGTTTATTTAAACCTGTTTCGCTTTATCAATTTTTGTCTAACAGGTATTTCCCTAATTGGCAGTATGCTACCCAACAAGCCCGAAAGGTGCTGTGAATTTCAGTGGTCCTCGTGGCTAAACGGATCTAACCAGGATCCTAACGAGGTTGTCTACAAGTCCTGTAGTAACCGCATCGACGCCAATCCAACCGCTTGGCAAGCTAATTTACAGGCCAGAATTACTGATAAGGAGAAAAGAATACATAACGTGTTACGTTGAACATATGACAACGTCCGCCCGGTATTCAGGCGTTACTGCCAAACTTGGTTCTTGTGCTTCAGATGAGTACTCCGTGGTAAATAACCGCTGAAAGTGAGTTGTTTAAGACTATATTTTCTAAGACCTGCATACATTATATAAGGTGTCAGCTCACATACGTTCAGTATATATAATATGGCAATTAAACTGAAAGCTCTGATTGCGCTGAACTAATAGCATCTGTCCGTATGCTACGGAAATGAGATACTTTCCGTCTATAATTGACTACCGTAAAATATTGAACATCCCAGTTACATGACCCACGATAACTCCTTGAGCGATTAGAGCAATGGCGTACCGAAAGTATAGAGAACTGCGTTTTTTCCATGAATAATCTGAACAGTATTTTCTGCACTCCTTTTTCAGGTATGCAAAACGACCAATTTGCATATAAGTGATGCGAGAATCCTTCCTGAGTCCCTATTAGGTCATAAACACTGCCACGCTACACGGCATTGCGCAACGATGTTCATGGATGATCATTGGAAATAACAAATAGTATATCTGCTTGTCAGAGCAAACGCTTATATCGTATATGAGTCAAGATACTGGAAATTCTTACTAAATGGTATTTTGCCGCTTATGGCCACGATATTTTCTGAATTTCGGGTCATACCATCGTTAAGCGAGGTTGCTAGGACAATTTGCATCCCGTGCACAACCGCACATTACCACTTAGAGTTTCTCATACAACAAGTTCCCATAAACTAGTGTGGTTTGGTGCACTCATTCATAGAGCAGTAATATTGCTCGTAAGCAGTTCATAATGTTGGTTTAGAAACTATGGACCCTTTATACATGCCTTTCATATCACTAAAAAAACTATAGTTCCGTTTTAAAAACCCGGGTTATTAATCATGACCATGTCCAGAAAAGCTTTTTAGCAGATCTACTTTATGCAGGACTTATAGGGGCACTCTCCTGATCCATAAAATTATTTTTAAATGATTTCCCTTTGCATTTGCGATGCTTTAGCTATAATTTATGTTAAATATTTTACAGTCATTGCATGGCAAAACAGGACGATAACTATGCTCACACCCGCATAACATCTATAATATATGCCCATAGCACTGTACCAAGAAAACGGTGATCCATTTTAGACCGATTTGGTTAATTTTATTCCATTTAACATCTTTACCGTCTTCAGTTCGATTCTAAGGTTGCTGGCAATGTTAAATAAGATGGGTGGCAGAATCTCTATACCCGTCGGCGTTTATTGTATGAGTTCAGGCATTATGGCTAATCGCAGATTAAATTCTGTCCCATTGGCATTCGAAAAAATTGCAGGACATTGTTTAAAGAAAATCCTCGCTTCGTAAATTGGACCTTTCCGTATGGTGAATGTAACAATTAACCGTTACAAACCACAAGTGATTTTATAAACGTTTATTGATTTCTCGAAATCAACAAACATAATAAGCAGTAATTAATAAATGAGCAATAATTAATAAAATGATTTATTCTTATTAGTGATCTCCAGCTAAACTTGCCAACACACTTAAATTCATGTTGAATTGGATTGCCGCACTGCGCAAATAAATTGTGATCGTGACCTGTCAAACCTTGTCGAATGCCCGTGTTGAGCGAAGCTAACTTCCATAGAGCATTGGTCAGTAAGCAAGTTTGGAAGTGTGTCCGGACATTATCAAGATAAGGTTTTACTTGAAATTAAAACAGCGCAAACCGTGTAAGGAATGTACTTTTTCGCCATGTAAAGTAAAGGTTACGAGAGACCACGAAAATTGGGAATCTTGGATTATTACAGGGAGGTGATAGGTGTGTGTTATGGTGAAAAAATTTTAATATAACGTTTTTGGCTATAAATAAAATACCTTCTGCTAAGTATAGACATTGACGCATTGCCTAAATATACTGAATAAACAGCCATTGGAAATCCTAATGTGTAAGCTACAATCTTTTCAGCCTAGAGAAATCGGTTTGGTCAGTATTGTATTGCTTATGTCGTCTATCAAATGAGAAGAATCACAATGCAATTAAATAGCTGTCCCTAGAAACTTACACGGCGATGGCACATATTACACAAATATTCTTTACTTATTTGCTCGTATTATATTGATAAAATATTGCTACCCGATAAATAAATACGGATAGAGAGAACTTTTTGGCGAGACTTCTTTGAATATCTCGATGTTGAGTGGCAATATGTATAGCCGTAAACCTTAATAACGGGTATCACAGCGGATAGCGACTTGTATAGTTGTGCAATAGGCAAGCCACTAAATACGTTTCGTAAAGACCGGAGATGAATTAAACTGAACATCGATTAAAGACTGGGGCATCCTCACTTCAAGCAAAAAAGCTTCTACGGCAACAGCAGCCAGCCAAGAACGTATCTAAGCTGCCTTTAAACCGAACTAGAAAATCAATGAATGAAAAATGTAATCTTTTGGTTGGGCCAATAAAGTGGCGCAAGTTCATACCTGTTAGGTGAAGACTCCAACCCACCGGGACAAAGCAAAACTAAAAATGTTGTTATGAGTTGAGACAGAGTGCGGACTTGGGCTGGGGAACGTTGTTCTGTTAGAATTTTCAATAGAAAATCAACGTTCAAAACTTTAGCTAGCATGCGAATAAGCGCGTATTTGATTACAGCTTTTTCAACAGTCAACAGTGCAAGGGAGTGCTTTTTTGAAATCATTGACAATTAATTGGCTTAGCAAAATTTCCATATCCACCGCTCGAAAGATCTTCTTGAGAAGGCATACACATTTTTCGAGTTCCCCAGTGAACCTGACATGATCAGCTTGCCGCTCTTCGGAACGCGGTTTGTCCATTAACAACCAGCCTATTAAATCTCTCAGAAAACTTCATTTCTTTAGCTGGTCAGACGAAACAGATATTTCACCCTGTTGAAATTGGACTGACCTCAAATGTTTTGGCTGGAAATTAGGGGTCGACAGGAAGTGACAGACAAGCAACTTGACCACGCGCAGAAGTCGCCAGTTCTTGGGAGTAAGTTAAAAGAAGCACTGAGTTGTTAGCAGTTTTTAAGGCAGAAATTGTATCGCTGCAGGATGCTAATTAAGTTGACAGCTTACTAAAACCACTTGCCTAACATAAGTGTCATACTTAGACAACACCGAAGAAGTTTCGTAAAGTATCAGCACTGCTTGTTTTTTCTAGTCAGCCGGAACAAGCATCGGGTGAAGCGAAACCAAATCGGCTGCAGGCCATGTCTCCTTTCTTTTCGCCCCTGGTCCGTTGCCTGATTCTGCGCCATTTTTGTGGCTTCTAAAACGCGTCTTTTGAGAGAGTACATGACCTAATTTTCCCTGATAATCTCTGATAGGTGTGGACTCTAACAAGAAATGTATTGCTCTGTATGTTAGCCGCGTAAGACCGGAAAACGACTTGTTGTTGAAAAAGTTCTGCCTGTCTGGCTGTGCGACAACTGTCATGACGACTACAGGTATTGAAGCAAGCCTTGACAAGTGAGTAAAGTCTATAACTTTTAGATCATGTCAATGACCATGATTATCAGCCAGATTCGACTTGTTCCTTTACAGTTTTGGCGACTTGATGTTTTTATTCGGTAAAAGCCGTGAGTAAGTTCTTAACCTTTTCTTAGTTTATGAAATTTGTAAACATGTATTGCAACTGTTCTCATATAAATATTTGAAGAATAAATAAATTGTGTCGTTATAAAATGTATGCCGCAAAAACTACGTGTAATAGTTAACATACCTAATGTTACATATGGGTTAATAGAATCACTTTTGACAGCTATGATACAGTTCAAACTGAGCGTCGCGATAAACATAAGTTGTATTCCACTCATGAAAAATTTTCTTAGAAAAGTTTCACCATATACCAGTTTTCCAATTGCGGTATTTGCCAATATACCACTTGCGAAGGTGCCTCAAGCTATCTAATTCTTACTCTATGTGCATGAAGCAACCTTTTTTGTTAGTTAGTTGACGTTCTGAAAAATTGACGTTCCATAAATTGAATATTTTTTGCCAAAATAGACCGTAATCACAATGGTACACGCGAAGATGAAAATGATGCGAGGATCGTTTCTGGAGGAACTTCTCCAGAAATAATTTAGCGAAACGTTACTGCGTACGGTCAGCGGTGGTATATAAACCGCGCCGAACTTGGTCTTTCGTTTACCATTTGAAAGATACATCCTTCGAATAAGGTGGAACAGGAATTATATGCGTTTGACCCAGTTCTATAGAAACGGGTACATCTGAATTGTTCTCTACTACGCCTTATCGTATCTATCGGTTTACATATTATAAAAGCAGGCCGCTTTTACTTTTAGTATAGCCAACCATCATCAGTGGTTATTTCGACAGTGGATAGTATTTGTTTGTCATTCTTATATATAATGTGGAATATATAGAATTTGCTAAATTCTCTGGTATAAATAGAAAGCCACACATGGATATAAGGTGCAGTACATGTTTTCTTAATTTGTATGTTGTTTTTAATTTTAAGCTGGAAAGTAAGTGGGCGGAAAAGTCTGTGGTTTATTTGTATCTCAATTTGATCTATATCCACCTTGAGTGTACCATGAACAACATATTTTCACGTCGATTCGACAATAACATTAAAATGATTCCATACTGTTTATCAGGATTCCACGCGTTTCAACGACAATTTAATTTGGACGTTTTTCAAGCGCTTGATTTCTTTAGGTTCGTAGCGCCCTTGTTGCGACTTGTAGCGCCCTACATTTTAGATGTTACAATCCTTCAATTTACTTTAGTTTATTAGTAACGTAGACATGGCAACATAATCTACTGTAACGATTTTTGATAGAAATAAAGCGGTCTTGTCTTAATTGCATGATATTAGATAAAATATCTTCGCTAAGTAACTTAGTGACCCCTCTCATAAAACTACTTATACAGGGGGATGTGGTACGAATATTGAAAAAAATCCCGTCCCTGTTCTACTTTGGCAACTACGAGAATGTATTTCGCTGCTCTTTACGGCGACACATAAGTAATATGACTCTGAAATATTGGCAAACATAAATTAGTTGCCATAAAATTTAGGGTTAGTAACTAACATATTCGAATAGTCGGAACATAATCTTTCTATTCTCGTTTCCACTTAACACCGCCTACCAGAAAATATCTGGATTCGGTGCATACATTAATATTTAAAGTTACAACCCTGCTCTTTATTCAAATGAAATTCCAAGTGCTTGTTTCCAAGCTGTTGTTCGATGTTTCCAAGTGATTGAGCACCAGATTATTTAATGTCGGTGAAAATTGCAGCATATAGCTTTCTTGTCGAACCTAAAGGCAACATTTCGAAGCAATCTGCCGGTCCACATCCAGAGTTACCATAGGTCCCCATGTCTGAACAAATAGACAATAAACTCCAAATATACTAGAGCTGCATTTTATTTACAAAAGCAGTTATCAATTTTATTAAAAAAGACTATACTAGTAGATGGTAACATAGGTTTCACACCAAAATACCATTTGGCGGCTGCGATTCTTCCTTGTGAATGTGGAGTTTGTGGAGCTCGTAAATTTATGTATAACATGTTGTGTTTTCTTCGGGCCGTATCCACTACTTTTTATGAAATGTTAACAGCGGGTAATCTGCGATGGTACTTGATTTTACGACTGCAGTGGAGTAAACACTTTCTTGAATTCTAGCGGAATTCGGTTTATAAAATTGTCTCCCGAACTTTGCCCGCTTGAGCTATGTCTAACTGACAGATATGACCACCAATGTGGTTGTTGTTTTCAGACCAATGAGGACAGAAACATCCATAGCACCACACAAAGAAATGCTTTTGTTGTTTTCAGACTGACAAGGATAGAAGCATTCACAACACCACATAGAGAAATGTTTCGAATAGGATCGCGAGTCCTCACTAATGTTACCGATATATATATAAAAGACCTCCACAAAATGCCGAAGTTAGTCGAATTCCACGACCAGATGGCCAGCATAGTGAGAACGCGCCATACAAGAGTTACCGTGCAGAAGAATCGGTCAAGTGGAATTTCAAAAAATAAAATCACGGTCTCCTTCGATGACTTCAGGCTTCATGCTTGTAGCGCGTGAAGTGGCCGACGAAGTTAAGCGGGACAAAAAGGAGAGTAATTCTGCAAACCCACGATAGATAAACAATCATTTTCACGTATTCACGAAAAATTGTACTGAACCTACCGGGATCGGATTATTAAGCTTTGTACTAGCTCAGAGAAGGTTCGCATTGTTGTATGCTTGTATTAAATCAAATGTATACATTTTTGCTGATATTAACAGTAATTAGGTGGTAAAATGCTACGTGGCCGAATAAACCTTTAGGAATTCTAATTGTCAAATAGAACATCAATCCTGAAGGGAATGTAAGAAAAATGAGAGCAAAAAGCTAAAGCAATGCCAAGATGAAAAATATAAATTTTCACGATATCTTTATGCTTTTATTTAAACTTAGTGCATTAGGCAATCGCTACAATCTCTTCTGGGGGTTACTTGCTACAACGTGAACTACTATTTGAACAACTATTTGAAAAAATAGTTATAGCATTGATTAATGGTAGTAGTATTGTAGTAATGCAATCAGTATCGGTGCATATTGTGGGAGCTATTAGTAGGAGGGTTGTATTGGTAGAAAATTGTTGTAGCATTCCCATAGTGTGTGCGCGTTTGTCATCAATATCATCAATAGATAGCTATTAATCACCTGACTTCTCCTAACTCCTAAGACAGTAGGGTGGCACCGTTCAGCTGAGTAACCGCAGTAATTAGTTCACCACGTATTCCATATTCCACTATATTCCAGGAAAAACAGAAGACAATTGATTGTTGTGGCGTTCTGTGGATGTAGGCTTTCACATGAGGTAGACATAACCGAGAACAGCCTCTACGGACTTTGACAAATATGACAGATTCAATAGAAGTATAAAAAAAACGCACAACTTTATTTTAGCTTTGTTAATTGTAGTTGATGCCTGAAAAAAGGAAACACATTTACTAATGGTGCGTACGTAGCAACAGGTAAGAACAGTATTGTTCTTATCTGCTTGAACCAACGATCTGATGAAACGACTTGCGTGCATCGTCCGAGCCAGCAGGAACAAACATATTAGCTACACTCCATAACGTTGAGTATGCTTGTACGTCTTGACGCTTTTTTACCGGCGGGGCGTACTCTTTACACTGTGGAGGTTGGCTTTTTTCGTACCCGTACTTTCGACAGAGGAGCAGTACAGCAAATGGAGGATCAGGAGAAACGCCGGTCCTGACATTAAAAAGGTTGCCATTTTAAACGTATTTACACCGTGCTTTTCTGTTACTGACGTAAAGCTGGGAGTCTCTTCAAACATGAAGATATTAATGAACATGACAAGGCCTAAAACGAAGAACAGCGCTGTGATTGTCGTGATGGTAAGACGAATCGCGATAAATTGGCACGCATCGAGGGCCGTCTCATCTTCGGCTGTTTCCTCAAGAATGATGGTCGTACTCCACATGCCGCTCTCAAGCGTTGATGTTTTTGTATTCACCGCCGACATCAGGGCAATAGGACGAGACTCTTCTGCCTAAAATGCTGCTATACAACTGCTCTGCAAAGGCCGAACTTAACAATTTAATGGCGACCGCAAACACATTTGCAATAATTCACTGGAGGCAGACAGTGGATGCTTCGTGGTGGAGTAGCATTTTAATGATGGTAAGGGCACGGCAAAATCTTGTCACATTGAGTTTGTTAACGACGGGTGTTAAATCTAATTCATTTGGTGGATTCTACAGGAATCGGATCCGTTGGTTGCCATTCAACTAAACTGTATTGTTATGCGTGCGCTAATGGATCATAAATTAGTTCAATAATGAAGTTGACTAAATATTAAATTCTAAGTTTGAAAAAGTCGTTCTAACGCGACAGGTTCTGTAATCTTCTTGAAGGAGGCGTTTCCCGAGTACCAGTCATCATTTTATGTCAGTTTTTATAGTCGTTGGGGTTCACTACAATTTCGTTATTGCAGCGAACCAGAGAATGCCACATGGTTTGATATTTATCCGAAAAAACAATTCAGAAAAAGCGATAGATACCATTATACTCCCCACAAGATATGACGTTCGTAGTAAGCTAGATTCGGTGGTACGGAGTGGGTTCGGAGTGGGAGGGTGTGGGTGAGCGCTTCAAGGATCTGGTAAAGGGATCGCAGGAGGTAAAAGTGAAGGCGTAAGACACATGCAGAATCAAACGCCGTTTTATTAGCATACCATTGACCGGACAAGCAAGGTGCGTCCCGTCCTATTTGGTCCCACGTTTTACCGTGCAACGTGAGATCGTGCTGTGTTTACCCGGCAATTTCTCGTTCCTTCAACCTGTTCTACAACATGACCACGACACGACTTAAGAGTCCTTGTGACAGCCCACTGCAGAAAAATTATTAGAATTTCACGGTAGCTAAAAGTCTCCAAGGTGCCGAACGTTGATGATTGCAAATGAAAAGCTGTCTGCCAACGGAGCTATAGGTTGTAGTTCTATTATACCTTACCTGCTACAAGGGTGAATCATGACTAAATGAATTGATTCTGTTTTTTAATATTTAGTAATTTAATATTCAGTACCACCAAAGTATGCAGATCAGTGGATGCGTTACTGGTATTGTGGACTTAATGAATTTAATGGAAGAATCGTCCCTCAAGTGGAATTCGAATGGACAGGCCGTCTTGGATGCTCTGAATTATTTATTGACATACACTTTATGCATCATATTGGCCTACTGTTTTAACTCAAGGGATTCCTCTGCTAATAACATTGAAAACGGTAGTATAAAGGCTAACAATAACTTTAATTTTATTTGTACCAATACTTGATTCATTCATGCTACACCCGCATACAAACAGCTGAGCGAAATTCAGGAAAGCGGGTGGCCGTTCCTATAGCAGCTCCAATATCACAAGAGAATCCGTCATTGTACCAGTTATACTCATGCCGCGACTGCGCTTATTCATTGCTGCGCTCCACCAGATGATCTCAGCAGAACAGACGGACTACGCGGCAGGCGAGCACCTCGTAGTCGGAGCAACGGATCTCCCGACCACCGTATGCAATGTAGCAACAGTGCTGGGATGGCTGAATCTTGCCAACTGTGAGCGAATCCTCGTGCTTAGCACGGCCAATATAGAGGGGTTCACCCTCTTCGGTTATTCCGCCCTGCATGGCTCCGGTAGGAAGACGACCACCGCTTGCGGGCTCCCAGGTGAACTCCGACTCGGACTGAGCTATCAAAACCTGAAAACAGCGTTGGGCATCGAATCAAACCAAGTCTGAAGAATACACTGTATCTTTACGGAAATTTGTGCTTATAAATTGTTAGCTAATAAGTGAAAGTTTTGACGATAATCTGCATAAAATTTGAGACCGATTCCTACTCGGTGGAATATTCAATCGAATATTCCACCGATTTCACATATATAAATTTATGTTGTACGGTTGTCTGTACCAGACGCGCATGATTTTGTTGCCTACTTTAAATTTCAGAGCTAAGCAGGCCGGAGTAATCGAAGGGTTTACAAATCGTTTCTGCCTAATGTTATCCAAAAAGGTATACTGGTTATCGGAAGGATAAGTGGCCAAGTCGCATGGCCAGTCTTATATCTCTCTAATGTTATCTTTTTATCAACAGCCATGCTCAACACATAGCTGGCCATGTGTAGACGCCAACTACGACAAACGCCAAAGACCGTCTGTGGCCGGTGTGTACTGGCGATAACAACACGCATTGTTGAACGGGTAAAGAAACACAAATATAAGACATTTTTCGAGGTGAGAATTTGATTTATGATTATCAAATGCTAAACGCTTGAATGGAACTCGGATGGTTCGACAGCAGAGCGTTCCACGGCGAAATCCAAGGACCCACAAGCAGTATCCACCATTATTTGGACACTGTTTTAGACCACGGTGATGTGAGCTCCTGTCTCGTAGCTGTGAATGCGACAATTATCAGGGTTATAAAGATAAGGACTGAAAGGAAGCTCAGGGCGTAACTCATTGTTAAGTTTTCAGTATATCTGCCGCAGAATGTGTTGCTCTACATGGAGTCTGTGAATGGCATTATAGAATCAGGGGCTGATCTACACGAGAGGTACCACCAACATGTATAGAATGCAAAGGCATGAATAGTTTTGTGGAGCTTAACTGATGCGTGTCAACGATTCTGTCCAGATTAGATGTGCCCTTCACGATGAAACATTATACCTGATATGCTCGGTCTCAATGTGCTCCGTTTAACGTATCTTTTCTGCTGTACATATTTGCAATACGGTAAACAGGGCGTCAAAATTCATGTTTTCCCTAGCTTACGTTATGAGGTACGCCACGCCCTGTTAACAGATCTCGAAAAACTTGTCGAATGTGGAATGGTTCACCCTTTGCGATTTCGATAGATCCTCGATTAAGCGCATGCACAAGGTGAGAGGATGCTCTTGGCATAGTATATTACCTAGAGTGAATAGAAGCATATATCTAGTTACCAAGCAAATACGTTTCATTTACTGCATCGCTTCATTTGTCCCGGCAAAGCGCTAAGCCGCCTGTTTACCAAGCTTGTATAGGTAATAAAGATATGGTTTAAGCTGAATATCCAGCGTAGAAAATGCCTTTCTTAAGATGAGTGTGCATTAGGCATTGTTTTGCCACGATGGCAATTATTTCGTCTCATACCTCGTAATCGCTGTGACGGTTCTCCTCGCCACCCCATGGGACATAGCAACACTGGTGTGACGGGACAACCTTGCCGGGAACAATATCTTCATTGTGCCGAGTTCGGCCAATGTAAAGCGTTTCACCGGATGAATCGTTACCACCGTAGAGAGCGTTGGCGGGGATGTTTGAGCCACTAGTTGGTACCCACTGGCATAGCATCTGGTAGGTCTGAGCTGCAATACGTGAAATAAAGAATACACCGATGCGAAGTCTGTTTAAAGTTTGTGTTAGTAAATTGCAAGGTAAATTAGGGGTAATTCGACACCTCTCCAAACAGCGTATATTTATGTAAAACAGTATGTTTTAATTATAATTCTGCAAGAGATGATTATGGAACATCCTTCAAGAAGGGTGCTGAAGTATAGAACAAGATCTAGTCAGGCTAGCGCCATGCAGCTTTCCACCAAGATAAGGTTTCAAATGTATCTTGTAGAGAATGCTAGAAGTAAATACGAAATAATCAAGGTAACACTGGCCAAGTTAACTATTTGCATTATCCCACCATGGTCAGTTCACGGCTATCTTTTTGTCTTTTCTGACAAGTTGATCTCTCGCGATACGCGCACATATGTACGTCTTTATACGACAAAATGGGGCATTCAGTAAATATCTTTGGGACTAACTGGGTCGAAATTACTGGCAGACACAATCAAACCAATTTGCGTGCACGTAATGAGCATACTGAGAGTAGAATCTCATCAGCTATTTATGAGTGACTAGGGAGGCCTGTATCGTATTGTTTGCTATATCCCCGAGGGATATATTACATCTGTAACATTCGTCTTTGCTTTTGCGACTATCAGAACAACTAACGTTACTACGAGCTAGGTTCTATTGGGTCAGAGTTTATAATTAGTGACGTTTCGCTCCAAACACTTTTTCTGAAAAGAGAACATCCTGCACAGTCGTTAGTAACCTTTACAAATACACGTCAGATACGAGACTGTGATAAATCCTCGTACCAAAAATACGTGACTGACCGGTCACGTTTCTCAGAAAGCTTGTATATATATATATATATATATATATATATATAT
>MNPL01008520.1:0-12164 GCA_002081605.1 Tropilaelaps mercedesae | reverse complement strand
TATATATATATATATATATATATATATATATAGCTGTGATATCCAGCTATATGAGCTAGTTCATACTAACCGTTGCGAAAATTCCGTCCAAATTTGTGGACGGAGCCCATTTCCGAACATCATACGAATTCTGTGCTGTTTATCTTGAGGCTTTTCTGGTTGGGCAAGTAGATAGCGACAGATTTCACCAATATACTGTGTGACGGTCGCTTCGTACCTTATGCAATCATCCCAGAATTTAGAGGCAGAGAATTTTGGCCGAATGCACACGGTATTGCCTAGAAGAAAGCAAAGTGTATTCAACTTAATTATACGTCCACTCTTATTAAAGGCGTTCATTGATAAGGTTACATTCTAAATAAGGGTGTCTATCGTAAGTCACCCGAATTCGGCGAAACATGACGTGATTTAACCACTAATTAGCATCCTTTTATAAATTGAAGGAATGCCATAGAGGCAATACATATTAAATTCATTTTGTAAAACAAATCACCGGTAAAAAAAATTTGTAAATGTATTACAACATTGTCCAAACGTTCAGAGATCAATTTTTTGGAGGGCTTTGCGTCAATTAGCATTAGCACCCACACAACGTAAAAAAGCAGGAAGGATTGAATAAGCCCGCACGCAGAGCCAAATTTTCTGCCTAATGAACCGTATTTTACTCAGTGGCAGAGGTATACACCTTTGCCATACAAGTATTCCTCAGGTAAGCAATAGGTTCCTTACATATCTAGCCTGCAGAGCAATCGGCATGAAGGAGCTTGAATGGGACTAACTTCTTCATATGAATTCGCTCTGCCTGAGCGACTCAAACTGAAAGACGAAAAACAACTAGCCAGCAAATGTTCTAAGCTCATGCGAACTAGGGAGATCACGAAGACAAAATGAGAGGAGTGTTAACCGAAGAGGTTATACTCTCTTATTGGTGAATCTTTTCAAGTGCGTTTATTTTAGCTCGATTTTTCGAATCGTGCACCCGAGCCGTTCACCTAACTGGTTGGCATTGACCGTACGCTGAGTCAACGGAAGAACATGAATAAATATTGTTACGGCATCCACTGTAATTAATTTGCTAGAGGCAGCGCACCTATTAATTTTCTATAAACAAGATAATGGAAAATTATAAAATGCTATATTTTCCGTTTGTACGTTTCTTCTCCGGTCGCAAGACGCACGCGAATGCACTAAGTCACCGAGCTTGACGTGAAGATAACCAAGGAAGCACATAATAATGCGTGCCCTCTATAAAGCGTTTTCTTGATTGTTAGACTCCAATACTAACGGCTAATATTTGCGACTCCTTAAGGCCAACGCGAATCCTATTTTTATATAATTAAGTGAGGTCTTCTCGGCCCAACTCACTAGGAGACTTGACAAAAATTTGTTTTTTAACATCTGACATAATTGCATCGTCTTCAATTACAACTTATTAACAAAACACCCACAAAAGACAACCCTTCGCGTTACAACTGATTAAATACATATATAATCGGATTGTGTCATCCTGCGAGATAGTGTTTCTCAATTATCCCTCCCGTCAGGTGTACGCATACTAATAAATCTATGACGTTGTGGTGTTATACGCGCGCATCTATCGGCTAAATGCCCTCTCTAATTAGCTCTGCGAAAGGATGAGCAACAGAACAAAGCAAGCAGATACGAAGAAGCATATTAAGCAAATTCTCTAAAAGAAAAGCAACGCGATCCTATGCTCGCGAGATTATTCGATACAGCAATATTTCTTGGCGCAGACATAAACGAAAATCAGATATGAATCGGTTCTAAGTCTGCGCAACATAACACGTTAGCATAAGCCAGCAACATTACAAATAATGCCGTGTATTTGAGCTCATTTGGGTCTCTGCACACACGACACAATGAGTAAGTAAAAAAACAGCAACTAAAAGCAAAAAAGCAGTCAATAGAAGGCCCCGTTTCTGAAACAATAAGGAACAACGTAGATTAATTACAGGAGATAAGAGTTATAAGGACCTAACCTTTGTGTTTTATTTGATATCCTAGTATTTCTTAGCAAGATTTAGGCACATAGTAACTGAATAGAAACACAACAAATTAAGAAGGTATCGAATAAATAAGGCTCTTGGTAGAAAATGTATTTTTCTGAGATTAAATAGATCATAAATATGTCATTGGGACTTGAAAAATCTGTCAACGAGTTTCACACTTGAAACTCTATCGCCAAGTCGCTCACTGAAATTATTGTTGAAAGTCGTTTCTTTTGAGATTTATAACTTGGGTTCTGTTTTCAAAAATCTTTTTAGCAATGATAGCGATGACTACTAAAATTAATTTTTAAATTCTACACCAAAACTCCAAATACGTTTTTAGCACACTGATTTCACGCAATTTTTCAGTGGTTTAATTGAATTAATAGTTTTGTCTACACGCTTTCCATTATTTCCCCTACTTACTCTTATGCACATTTCCAAACTTTTTTTTGTTTATAAAGAGTTAAAATCACAAAAAGTAATTTTACCCTAGTAGGGTAGACACCCTCTAACGTTCACAGGGAGGCTCTTATAAACTGGACATTCTAATATATATGAGACACGGCCGACATTCTATTTTTGAACTGTGGCCAGCAATACAAATCGTAGTTTTTCAGATTTATGCTATCTTAGGGAGATAAAATTTTTTTCAAGATTATATCGAAAAATCCCTATGGATACACAAGCCCAGCATTGCTACATGAAAAGAGGTATAGTACGGATTACTGAATTTTGATACTTTGCCCAAGGCTATCGGTACAGTTTTCTGCACGCCTTGAAGCGCTTACGAACTGGCGTTCGTCCTCTTGGCATCATGCACTTGCGGTAAATTTCTTGAGCGGCATATTCCCAAGACAGGCTTTATTTCAAGAAGTGTTACTACAGCCTCGAAACACGTAAGGTGGGGTTTTTCCTGGAACGATACAAACGCCAGATTTTAAGAGAAATAATAGGAGTGCTTAAGCTAAAGGAGAATGCATGTATTCGCTGTTAGTTAAGGCGGTGAAGGCAAACCGGTTGAAAGCATTACAAATTTGCATTATCAAGCATTATCGGCTTTTTCTCCGCGCTACCACAGCTTGTTCAGCGCTCTCGATAACTTAAGAGAGAACGACGTAGCCAGGAACATCCCGGTAAGAGCTTATAGAGATAAACGAGCCATTATTTTTTTATGGGATCAGCGCAGCCTTATTCAGTGTACACTCATCCTTTTCAAACACATAGAACTACCCCTGGACACTCGTCGACCATGGAGTAAATAAAGCTCAACGCCAAAAAGGGTATATTATTTTTTCTGCCATTGAAGTGCGCGACACTGCTGAAGATACTTCCATTTGGTCAGAAGTCCAAGATTTGTACAATGGTTTCCACCACATTTACAGTTTTCTAGGTGGAATATACACAGAGAGGGAGAAAATGAAGGATAAACCATTATTTACGAATCGTAAATCCTTACCAAGCAAAGGATCCGTTAATTTTAATGCTTGCGGAGAGACAAATTTATTTGAGCTTACATTCACAACTGCGATACAAAGGCTTTTTATATTGTATTGTATTTTTAGGTTAATGGTTTGCCGTAAAGGCATTTTATCGTAGAACGTATGCACTCCGCCGGCCATCCTAGCACTATCAGCACAATCTCTTTCTACACTGTCCGTCATACAATGCAGGTCCAAAATAACCTAGCTGTCAGATCCGGAGTCTCTTTATATGACACTAAACCTTTCCAAAAAATTTTGAAAAACTGACAATGCATGTCATCAAATGGCATGGAGTATTTAAGAGACTCCTGTGATAGAACGACTAGTACATGCTACACTGGCTTGCCCTTATCAGGTCCTCCCATCCGTGATTTTCTCTCTCTATATATATATATTCGTTAGTTAGGCTTCAATTGGCTATACACCTGCGTTGCACCAAAACTGCCAGTTTTTTATACAAAAATCAGTAGATCCAGCCTTGTGGCCGCCTCATTATATCTCTTTAAGGAAAAAAGGCGCGGCAGAAAATGCCAAGGGCCCATTATAAAGTGACCGTCTTCACACTACTAGAAAGGCTGAATTTGGACAGGCTACAGTTATTCTTCATTTATCTGAGACACTTTCTACGATACTTCATGGAATCTTCTGGTTTACGCGCGTAAATCACGAAGTAATACTGTTATTCGTGTAATGCGTATACTCCTTAAGCTTTTATAGTTTATGCATAATAACAACAATGTAGAAGCTCTATCAATAATACCAATAATCAGAACATGCGGGAAACCATAAATAATTTACAATAATAGAACGACATTTGTTGTCTCACTTTTATGTCAGGAGAGTCTGAAATGGGATCCTCATTATTGTCAATAACAGCGTACCAAAGCGAGTATATTGTGTGGTTAATGTAATCACTGGCGACATAGGAGTAGTTCACCCGAAAGTAGTAAAACCCGAAATCCATTCGCGTACTCATCGACTTCAAGCATTGGCCTGCTCTGGTATTTGCAAGACTCAAATCGCAAATGGAACAACCATAATACTCTAGCACAGACAAGCAGAGAAAGAGAACTAGCTAAAGGGTCCAACAGCCACCCACTATCAATGCTATCTCCAGGTTCAAAGATGCGAACAGGAGAAGTCAACGGTGAGGATAATTAATAACGAAAACGTCATATAATAATAATAATAGTAATCGCTTTATAAACTCAAAGGTTTCCCAAACGTTTCGATTGTTTTAAAGGGATTGCGTGTTTGAGCTAGATTTTTGATATCGTCTATTCATTTAGTTTTAGTCCGTTTAGTCTATCCATATTGCCGTAACTTTGATTATTTACTGTATCGAAGGAATGGCTTCTTAAGTGAACTTCTTATGATTTGCTCATAATCTTGAAAGCAGTTATCTATCAAAAATCTATGCCGGTTATTTGCACCTATAGCCACAATACTAAATTATGACCAAAGACATATATAAAGCTAGTTTATATCTGAGCGAAGCTCCTCTTCCAAAGTTATGAACCAATTCAATTGGCGATTAACTTTACCAGTCAACTACAACTAGCGTTGCCAATAATGTTATTTAGGTCCACGTCCTGCTTTCTACTGGCTGCTAGCATTATTCCAAGGTACTCTAGCAAAGCTTTTCACACCTCATCTCTAGGCATCCTCTGTTATACCTTATCAAAATTTTTAAAAAATATTTTGTTTTTATACTCATAGGATTCTTAAATTCTTGTCGGAACGCAAAAATTATCCATCAGACTTTGAAGTAAAAAGCAATCCTGCGTTTAATTAAAACGAGCCTTTATTTTAGCTCAACAATTTTCCTCACGATGTTTGACGTACATTTTGCAAGGAAGACTATGATGGAAACCTCTCTGTGTTTATCAAAACATATGACAGTGGTAAGGGTAAATATGTTCATTTATACAGTATCGGGATATAAAATTAGGCTTACACTTTACGAAAAGGGCACTTAAAAGTGACATATGAATGGAACAAAAAGTAGATACTCGATTTTTCACACTATATATGATAAAAAAATAACAGTTACGTTAATATAAGCCCCATGAATTAATTCAGATTTTAATTCAGTATAGTGGATTCGATTGCATTCACGTTCGTGAGCGCAATTAAATAGGATTGTGCTATTTGCAAGTCCTGTAGCCCACCTGGTAGAGATAAATACATACTTTCGCAGAGCTCTTTTTTCATTCCTTTGCAGGCTTCTTTGACGTATTGAATCATATAATCCAATGAAAGAGATTTTAAGGAAATGAATTCATATCTGTATGAAGGACGTCCTGACATATGAACATAATTTGATGCTCTCCAGGGTTCTTGGATCTGCTGGGAACCGCCACAACCGCGCCTACTATGCAACAGCAAATGTCCAAAGTAATACTACAAGTAGAATCGAATTAACTAGAAGTCGCAGCGTGGACGGCATTTAGTTATAGATGTGTGGTGTTTCTACCTTCTTCGATTTGCACGCTTCGTTTAAATATGCTGAAAGGTGTTTTTTGCTAAAACTAAAATGGCCGCATGAAAAGCACACTAATAGCCTACTACGGTTGCAGCGACACGTGCACCTCCGGACCGAAATATTTTTTAAAGCTGACCATCAGCCAACATTTAACGTCCACAATATCAGGCATTACTTCGTAAGACGGACCCCATATAAATGTAAATGTGCACCGGCGGGGATCGAACCCGTGCATCTACGTGTCTCCTCCAGTCTATTTTATCTTTTTAAGAGCTGACCATCAGCCAACATTTAACGTCCACGGTAGCAGTTTTTGCATAAAGACGGACCCCATATAAATGTAAATGTGCACCGGCGGGGATCGAACCCGTGCACCTACGTGTCTCATCCAGTCGCAAGGCGCATACAAATGCACCAAGCCACCGAGCTCGACGCACCTCCGGACCAGGAACGACAATAGCTAACAGGTAGATAGAGGTCAGGTAGAGGTAGAGGGTCAGTAGCTTGGCCGCCACGGTTACTAGATCTCACACCAATAGACTTCTTCTTGGTGCTGTTAATGTTTTTTTGAAAACCATCAATTGGAATTAATTATTACTCGCTTGTTGTACGTAATACAAAAACCGGAGGTTTATGTTTTATTCCACTCAAATATTAATTGTAGGTTTACTTTGACTCACCGAAGAGAAGTGCCTGACTAACACCCACAATTCCGCCTGCGGTATGATAAAGTGGGAGGCACGTGTAGAAAATGTCGCTAGTTTTTACCGGCATAATATTGTTGGCAATTGAAGCCATTGAAATGAAACGTGATTGCTTGATGATTGCAGCCTTTGGAAGACCGGTTGTGCCCGATGTGTAGATGTACACCAGCTTGTCTGAAACAGTGTGAATGACGCAACAAACACGGATTTCAGTTATACATATTTAATTTTTTTTGTCTAAAGTAGAAAAATATACGATACGTATCCAGCTCGTCGAAAATATTTCACTTCTTGGGTCGACTATCAAGTCTCAAAACACGGTAAGCCATTTCCTGCGTGGCATTCTAACGGTAGGTAGGTTCCGCTATCAAGGTATACCGGTTCGTATATACCAAGGGCAATCCTTATACTAGGAAGCGACATATTAGTCAGGCACAAATGGTGGTAAGTTCTTGGTGGTATTGCTCCCTATTGCTCTCTAATGTTACCACAAATGCACTAATGATATAGAGACATAGCTTGTGCATTCTTTAAATTTCTTCGAAAGGTCCTGGTTAGTGTAGCTCTAATCTTACTACCCGTTGATTTAATCTCAGTACCCGTACCCCCTACTTGTAGCCAAATTAATCGCACCCTTCTTTAGGCTTTTGCCAACACGTACGCACACAAACCACTCACTTTTAGGTGATACACAAACACACGCTCAGAGCAGCACAGTTTTCGTCCACCGCAAACAATTTGTATGCCAGGAAAGCCTCTATTGTGAGCATGTTAGACAGTGGTACAATGGTATAAAAGTTAACTTTGGTAAAAGAATGAAATTTCTTTTGCACATAAAAAACGATCGGAAAAGAAAGGACGAAAAAGGAGGAGTTCCTGCTATATACATTCGAAACACGTAGCAACGAAGGATTGAGATTGTGAGAGCTTTCTCCATGCCTTGGTGATCGGACGCGCAATATCTCTCGAGTGAACGAGAAGGACCTTCTTATTGGCCAGTCAGGTTTACCACACTGACGGGCAGAAATTAAAATACTTCCAGCGACCACGGCTGGTTGTATATACTAGCGGTTGCACATCTGAGACAAAGCTATAGAGAATAGACAACGCACCTAATATGTCCCGTGAACACTCTGCGTAAAAATCGGAACACGAATAAAGTAGTCTAAGGAATACAGAACCTACGAACAATGCAAACTGTCCTTACACCATTGAATTATGAAATAGATTTTGATGAACAGTGCTACAACTTCAAAATAGCCTTCAAGTGTTATTCGATACTAAACTCCACGTAGAAGATCTGAAATGTTCGATTGCACTAGAGAAGGATAGCAACCACCTACAGACTGTTTGCCTATTTAACAAAACCACTTATCCTGTTGTTAAACTCTACAGCATTTAGAAGAACTTGGCTTTTATTGTCTATCTGCTAATAAATGTGCAATTTACACAATGTGTGGTCCACTGCATTGAGTCCCAAACAAAGACAAACAAAAGTTAGCTAATGTGATTATATTTATCAAAACTGTTGAATAGCACTAGAACTTAAAGTATTATTAAAGTATGGAAGTTTTAGCGAGTTTGTGAGTCTCCGCACTAGCTACATCTGGTTGCAGTGGCGCGAGAGCATCAAGCATTTACCTAAACCCCCCTAAAATAAAGAACCTCTAATATATCATTTGGACATACTGTAAAATTACAAGAAATCTTGCATTAGAATAAGTGGCACTTAGAAATAGAGCTAAAACCGTCAACAAGTAACTCTATTACCTATTGTAAGAGTTAGATGCTCATTACCATGAATGGATCCTTTGTAGTTCAGCTGCGGTACGTTAGGTGAGCTAGTTTCAAGAAGTTTTTCGAGATTCATTGAATGAAGTTCTGGCGCAACATCGGCGGTTCCGTAGCAGAGGAACTTGAGCTCTTTGTTACTGCTAAGGAAACTACCAACAATGTCGTTTATTCCTAGAAAATTAAAGACGAATTAAGAACGACGATTGTTAATTAATCATTATAAGTTACGAAATTTCCGTTTCGAGTCTGCTTGGAGATATTAAGCATGTTTTAAATGCCTTCTCAGTATCATATACTATTTAAATAATAACAAATCGGGTGCGCGTTAATTTACCTAATGGTACAGGTATGAAACCCAATAGCTCCACATAATATTAGTTGCATTATTGTACTTACTAAAAATCATCAATCTGTGCAATAGCCAACGATGTAGCCGAGTAAGTAATCGAGTAACTAGCCGAGAAATACTAGATAGTGAGACAGAATAAAGACGAGTTTAAAATGAGTCAGAACCTTCTTGACCACGCTCGAAATGATACGTAGGCATCCAAAGAGACACCCAAGAGAATAAACTAGATTCCGTAAAAAGGACGAATCTGTTTTCCGTGTACGAAATTCTTCAACGTTTAAGGACAGACAGTTTTACATACTGAATGTCTAAGCCCGAGCTTCCACAAGTGTCTCGATAGATATCAAAGAAGGAAGTAGTATCAACCGACAAGGCAATTCAAGCTTACTCCAACAAAGTTACCATTGGTTCACGAATTCACGAGCTTCCTTTAAAAGTTCTAAAAATACCTAAACTACACGGTCTTTGATAGAACGCATTCTAACCAAAAATATACTACCGAGTTAAACATTTTATATATATCGCCATATTTGAGAATTTATGGTAAAATAGCAAAACACTAAACGAATATGACGAAGAGCACAAATTAACAACCCTTGTCTGTTATTGTATGAAATTGCCGTGCACTAACCCTCCTACGTTTGACTTTACTAGTGATAAAGGTGCCATTGTTCCGGCCTATGCAACGACCTCCAGACGTAATACATCGACTACATAGCTTAAAGCCGCAAAGAGAATCTAACCAACACAGATGATTTGCACAGTACGGACACTCAACACTACGTAGCGAAGAAGCCTGGAAGCAAAATCTTAGACAATAAGGAAAACTCGAATATTTTTTTTATTTCTTGAGAGACGAAAATCTGGGCTAGCCAAAGCAAAATCGTAAAAAGGATTTTTCCTTATTGTCAGTGTCAACTGGCGTCTCTATTGTTAAACGGTTATTACAAAATATTATATAAATGGTATATCACGCCAATGAACTATTATAGATGACAAACCTTAATTTACTCAAATTCAGAGTACTTCATTCTAAATGAGCAAGTACACGTTTATAACGTTTTCTATAGGTAATACACACTATACGGGCATGAAATGAGACAATGTTTTCGTTTAATTTTTCGCCTTTTTCTTAAATACAGTGCAACTAAAAACTTACAAAAATAAAGTCATGGTAGGCTCGGCCAAACAAATTGTTTACAGATACCTTCCGTTTTAAACTTGGAATCGCTCTTATATTATTTCGCATATATTCGCATTATATTGCCTCTTTCAGGACACTGCCAAAACTGGAAAACATGTAGCACTTCAGCTTATTTTTATAATTGCATAAATGGTGATGCTAACCTTTTTACCAGACATTGTCCTTTGAGATACATAAAAAGATCTAGTATACGCAGAAAAAAGTCCATAGCACTTAGTTGGAAATGAAACCATGACTACTAACGCCAGCATTATTCAATTATCCAAACGGTCTTCGTCCCTTTCTGCCTCATTTTGACATACAATTTATGCATTCCACATATGTTTCCGTTTCCTTCTGATTTCCTAGCTTCTGATTTATGACCATAATCCATAATAATCTAATAGTATTTTTTTATTCAAAACTCGCCTCCTTCTCAGAGAGGCAAACGTTATCTAAAGTAGAAAACACAAGTAATATACATGGAACCATTCAGAACTGATTTTGGGGAACCTTTCAGACCTGGTGTACGTTTTATCTGCTCGTTTTTTTTCGATACTTATTGGCGAGAATTCGCTCTACCCAGAGCCAGAGGTGGCTTTGCTTTATAGATAAGATTTACGATCAAATTTATTAACAAAATGTAGCTAAAAGGGATTCCTTAACGCACAAAGATAAAAATGAACAAACAGTATAAGGACAAGACCGTTGATAATTTATCTGTAAGAAATTTCCAGAACGGACGATGCAGCTAACTTTGTTCTAAAATAAAAATTTGTTTGGCAATACGATTACTTTAATAAAACAATAAGACTAAAAGGTCAAACACGACTCATCGATTAAAAACTATATGTTTTTAGAGTCGCAAGTAAGAAAGCTTTTTGAAGAGCAAAGTTGCAACTGTAACTTTCCTATTATTTATATGTAAATTTTCTGCTCTTATTTGTCGAAGTTTTAGGCATTGCGCCGAGCACAAAGTGTAGCATACGAATAAATTTCGTTAAAGCAGGTGACTCATTTTGCCAGTTCTATTTTCAAGCCTAGGGTGGTTTATAGATTTAGCTAAGATTTCATTGCCTAAGACGTCTTCGTTTATGAACGAATCATTTTAGTTCCGAGCCATGTACGCATTGTTTGGTATTGGACACCTGAGCATCTAACGAACAAAATCATTAGGGATATTCTTAGCGACCAGCGCAGCCCGAATATCCATATATTGGAAATATCACATCGTCCTCTTTTCTTATTTTCATCTTCTTATTTGTCTTTCTTCTTTCTTATTTGTCATCTTCATCAGAATTTCACTGAAAATTGTCTATTCAAAAAATAAAATCTATCTTATAGTCTTTGATTCAATAGCCAGTCGCTTGATAGTAAATGACAATGCGGCAGTTTCCAACGATGGACCAAGCGTAATTTTACTTTATAATTAACGGAAAAAACAAAAACTCAAAGGTAAAATAGGCTTCGAAATAAACGCCTTATATATTGTACGTTGGGCTTTATCGAGACATTTAGTTTAAAATATTGAAATAAGTGGTAATAATAGGTTTCTTACAGAGGAACTTGCAAATATCTAAAAATGTTATACGTGGTCCTGTAGCTGTTATGGAATGTCCGCAGTTCCTATGAATTTTTGCATCGCTATCAATAACTCGGTTGAATTCACGACTCTGTAGATCTTTTGGAACGGAGCACCGTCGAGAAAAGCTTGCTCAATACATTTTATTGTGCAAACGGTACTCACCGGAAACTTGATTAAGTCCAAAAATGATAGCCTTTGCAGGAACACTAGACAGCGAATGTATGAGCGGTTGCAGGCGGAGATTGTTATTTACGAGTGCTGATACGACTCCAATCTTAGATAGGCCTAGCCACATGATGACGAACTCAGGCCGTGAATCCATGAAGAGACACACCTCATCTCCGGGCTTGAAACCTAACTGAAGGAAACAGTTGGCCACTCGGTTGGACTGGTCTTCCACCTGCAGAAACACGCACAGGGTCAATTCAGAAAAAGATGAAAATAAGCGAAACTAGTATGGCCGGTAAAAGCAGCCATGTCTGATAAGCCACAAGCAAATATGTCTTGATAAATGGTAATATAATATAATATAATATAATATAATATAATATAATATAATATAATATAATAT
>MNPL01008503.1:9901-39254 GCA_002081605.1 Tropilaelaps mercedesae | reverse complement strand
CCCCGCCGGTGCACATTTACATTATATGGGGTCCGTCTTACGAAGTTATGCAAAAACTGCTACCGTAGACGTTAAATGTTGGCTGATGCTCAGCCTTAAAAAAATAAATAGTTGAATAAGCATGGTCCGCGTTTACCACAATTTCAGGAATGACCTTGCTCGGCGGATGCTTGATCTATCCCGTTGGCTGGAATATCTCCATTGTTCAAGATGTGTGCGGACCGCTTGCCGGAGAGTATTCTCAAGGCAACTGCGCCATCCGGTATGCATACCTGTAAATCTAAGTAAATATATACATGTCTATTAAAAATGCTCTGTCTGATAATTATAGCGTGCATGTAACAGCTAATACTGTATGCTACACAACGTCTTAGAAATACATGTAAAAAACGAGTCAATCACGGAGTATTGTCCTCAGGCACTGCATGCATTAGCATAAAAATACCTGCCATGAGAGTTGGCGTCCTTGGCGTCCATGAGAGTTGGCGTCCTGATGAAATTTGTCCAGTCGAATCTTTAGGCGACCATTGCGTTCTGTCCAAGATAGATTTAACTTCTCTACGTTGCTGTTTGTCTATATGCTGTTTGGTCTCCTCCATAATGTCTTCGCCATCTCTTTGTTCCGCAGGTGGGCGTTTGTACTGGCAGCCATTGGAGTGGCGGACTCGGTGGTACTTTCTATCCTCGCATTCGTGCTCGGCAGTTACTATGTTCGGATGCTACCCAAAAACTACCTCAACTCGAAGGGTAACCTATTTTACAGAATCAAAAAATATGTCCAGACACGTCAATTTCGACAACAACAACAACGACAACCAACATGTCAACTTACTCAAAATAGCACCGCCTGCCCCTAAGTCGATACACTTTAGAGCCCCATAGGTCCAAGTGTCCTTTGCACTGTGGGATGCCAGTTCCGTATACATTAATGGGACACCTGTTATAAGGTGGGCTATTGGCCTCTTTCGTTTTAAGAACTATTTCATATTAAAAAAAAAACTACCTTTCAGACATAATGAAGCCCGCATTCTAACGTCGAAATCGCCGATTGAAAAACAAAGGTTCTTTGAAAGGTGCACATACATAATACAACACCTTGATTAGATATATGACTCTTGCCAGATATTTGTGCACTGAGATTTAGCAAAAACAACAAATGCCTGCTCAAGTGTTCACAGCATTCATATCGGTGTAACTAAACTGCCAGATAAATTTTGCGCGTCAAAACTCGATCAGGCCTGGTAAGTCGAACAGCGGTGGAGGGCCAAACAGAGTTACAAATCACAGAGTATCTGTATCACATCAAAGATGGTGACGGGAGAATAGTTTGACAGACATGCATTTTAGCACGGGTGTATTACTAGCGCACGTGTATGGAATATGGTCATTATTGTACCTCATGAAAGGGATAAATTTGTGTGAGAAAACAAGAATGCAAAACGCCTACGCCAACTGCAACTGTCGGCGGCGCCGGAGGAATCTCTAAAACACGTTTTCTAAATAATCTTTAGATGTGCTTTTAAGGAATTCTATTGAAGTGAACGTCTTAGCACACAGTTACGATAACCATAGCGTACGTATGGTCTCCGTAGGCAATTAAATCTAGAGAATGTACAATGAAATTTCCATAATGCTCCTGTACCTGATCAGGCACAAAAAAGCATTTTTGTCGTTTTTGTGCTGTCTTATTAGGCTAGGTCTGTAATAAAACATGCAGATTTGGTAAGGCCCCAAAACTCACGATGGAACGTTTCCAACTGCCTACAGGTACATTAAAGGTTCCTAAAAATATAGTCTTACCCATACTTAACACATGGTTCACGAGATGGAATGTATTAGCGTCGATTTTTACAGCTGCCAGGGAAAATACTTTGCCCATTAAATATATTTTGTCCAATTATCATTTTACCCTCTTAATTTTTGAAATGACCAATTAATTGCCCGCTAACGCCTTACGATGATTTAGAGATAAAAGAAAAGCGTTTACTAGATTTTGAGCTTAACTTTTTTGTGGCTTAACAAAGATAGTATGTACAAGGTGTCTATACACGTTCGTTTTTAGTTAGTCATCCTTGAAATTCGATTGTGCAACACGTTGATGTTTAACAAACGACGACACCATTCCATATTTGCTTATCGTGCTTATCATTTCCGTTGCTAGCGGCAAGGGGCATATTTATCATTTCAATTCCATTATTATCCTTTTTTGTTCCACATTATTGTTATAATGACTGCGTTGCAGTCTGGTCCAATAAGATCTGTACGGGTATAGTTAGTAACCACACATAATTTATCACTATTATTATAATGCCACCAGCAAACTCAACGAATATTTCTGCTACTTTATCTTTGCTTCATTGACTATCATCGAATCGCTATCACTGTTATGTGTCTATTCATACCCACGTACATGTCATAAATTTTTAGCGTCGGTGTATTTGCTGTAATCAGCCTTGTTAATTGTTGAAGAGGTTAACTATCCTTGTATGTGTTCGATGTTCAACCCCGTTAATGAGCTATTTCCGTCGGAAACATGATGTCTCCTAGTGGATCTCATCGCACACATCGTGACCAATGCAAACGGGTTTCCTTCTTTCTTCCCTTGTTTTGTCATTGATCACCTACTACTAACAATTGTGTGCTGTAACTATCGTATACACCAGCCCTAAGTGCTGCGGGGTTGCGCCGTCACTAGCAATGCCCGTTCATGAAATCATCTTCCCTTCCCTGTATTGACCGAAACACGACTGTCACATGTTTTGTTCTCTTTCTACCGGTTGCGAATGTATGGGGCTGGAAAACGTTGATGTTAATTGGCGCTGCCTAACGGTCGGGGCAGATGCGCTCTGGCAACGAACACGAATATTTGCTAACGAAAGGCCCTGCCAAGATGATGTACAGAAAGAAGGGCTAGTTTAGACAACGATGGAAGCTAGAGAAAGAGAGAGGAATCATCGCTAAGCTGCGATAGCAACGAGCCCTTGCAGAAGAATTATGTGGTGAACAACTTAGCCAGGTAGGGTCGACATGTGGACGTATGCTTGTGTACATAAACGTGTTCTTCTGCTGTTTGGCTGGGATATGTGGAACAGTATTGCTCTAGAAAGCAGATGGCACACTAACTGCGCCCAGAAACTCAACAGACACCTCATATCATGCAGACTATTTCATCCCGTACAGTCGGTTGAGGGAGTCAAGCCGCGAGAACATCTGTACCGATGTCAGAAGCAATTAACACGTTGCAGATACTAGTCAAATAATCTTCAATTGTACCATAAGCCTAATGAATACCTATACCTTTAACTTAAGATATGTTTGTTTTTCTTTAACGTAAGACGTTCCTCATATTTTAAAGAAACGAATGTAAAGCTAGTCAGTAATAATGGATAAGCAATAAAAAGAAAATAGAACAGACGCAGAACACGTTAGAAATATAAACCGCCTGCTGAACGAATTCTCCATCGTAAATACTAGGTATGTGTGCACTCTATCAAATAATAACGAGTACTCCGTTGTTCAACCTTTGTCTTCAAGAGGATACGATTACCCGCAATTTATCCACGGTTAAGCTGTCTAAATATGGACGGGGCAGCGTTGATCTTTAGATGGGAGGTCTAACAAACAAATGCATGACCAATTGTTACAGCCCAACGAGACAGCATGCATGCTTAAGTATCTGACAAGCGCATATAATTTCTGAGCAGCAATCTTCATTTCGCTTGTGTTCTCAATCGGCATGGTTGCTAAGCTATAAAATTTTGCGTTGAGGCTGTAATATACCGTCCTAGCCTAAATAAGTCGAGAAACACATTCTAGTCACTCCTGAGACGTGTGTTTATTGGTCACCTCAGTCAGAGAACCCGATGTCGACCTGAAAACCACCTCTTCCCCTGAGCTGACATCACGCGTGCCCTCACGAATCAACAAAGACCGACAGATCATATCAAGCCCGCAAACAGCCACTGGTCTATCTATGGGGAACACAATGACAATGTTGTTGTGTTTTCTATAAGGCAGAACACACATCGTGACTACGACATGACACCATTGGCGTGCGACGCATGTGTTAACAAAAAGGACTCTGTTGAACATTTTCGAGCAATTGTATAAAGATTCCTTGCGTTCATTATACACCTATTTCCATCCTATTAGGGTAATTCTGCTTAATAGGAAATAAACACAGCGTTGTTTTTCATTGTTTTCTGCACGAATTTTTTTCTTTATTATTATTATTATTATTATTATTATTATTATTAGGTATTTGTGTATGATATTTAATGTCCAGGGTAATAAATGAAACATTATTATGTGATTAGTTCTTACCGTACAGTAATGTAAATATAGCGCCGGTTCACGGTCAATGGGCATCGTCAAGTCTCGTCCCCTAGTCTTTCTTCACAATCTATCCAGTTCTGAATCGATTTACATTTTCACACACTCCTTGGTCAGGTAATTTTCAACTATTCCTTTAGTTAGATTATCGATTATCGAATGTAATCGGTATAATCATCTCATCGTGTCCTAACCTTGTTCTTGCGATTGCGGACGTCCACTTTGCCCTGCTGGTGGTTGTTCCGTGCTTGTCTCTATTCTTTTCAGTGCCCAGCGAGAAAATGAGCCGTTCGGGCTCCGTTGTTCCCGAAGGCTACGCGCCATCGCATTACTCGCACGGTTACGGCTTCTAGACCCCCACCCAGGTGTGCCAACCATTCGACAGTTGTACGCTGGAAACGGCGCATCCGGACCGCAACAAAAATCAATTCGGCTACGCCAGCCCGTACGTTCGACCGCCGCTCCGACATGTGGCGATCTGACGATCAGAAGATGTCGCCGTTGCCGGATACATAGTGACGCCGCACTTCCCAGGCAGATGTCTGAGTGCGAGTTCAGCTCTGTCCGCCAGGAGGCGCCACGTTGTCGCTCATCTCGAGTGAACTACATATATTGACAATATTCGTCTACCGGAATCGGTATGGCAGAGAGACTGATGAGAAAAACAAGAATATCAATTCAACTAAATTTCACCTTTTGTTTAGTCGATCGCGACATGATGCATAGTATTTGCATCATCCTATTGTAATTATTCGTCTAACTTTCACTCGACCCTTAGTTTCATGTAGCTTTCACTAAAACGTGTAACTCGATAGCAGGTCAACGTGGCAAAATACATCTATCTTAAATCATCTCGAATTCTCTTACTCATCCAAATGCGTTCATGAGGCGGCCGCGAGTGCCAACAGATTAAGTTTTGCTTTGATGCTAACCCACACAATGGTGGTGCATATGCATATGCTTGGATACGTTGGTTTCTTGGCGAATTTCGGTGAGCCTAGGCATGATAGCATATTTGACTCATGAGGCGATCATTAATACGGGAAATACATCCACCCAAATACTTTGACGTTAAACCGTAGCCAACAAATGTCATCGAACTAGGTAGCCTTACCTTGTTAGATGGCATTAGCGACGAACGATCTGTATTTAAAGACAATACTCCCTTTCCAACGAAGGCGCCTCCGAAAATATTGAGTCATTGGCGGGAACAACTAACAATGAGGTTGGCTCATAGCATCACCTACGGACGCTATGTCCATCTCGGCGAGTACGATGACGGAGTGTTAACGCTATGTCAACAGAAAAATGATGAAACGTTAGAGGTTCGTCGGCACGACTGCACAGCCTGATATGGACAAGGATCTGCCACAATGCTCACTCGCGAGAAACACGTTTTAAATATCATCACAATTTGTTCACTCATTTCTTTTTATCACAAGTTTGACAGTATCCGTTTCATTTATGCCACCTTTTGCGCCCTTCGAAGCAAAAGCAGAGAGAGCGGTAGGCAGGAAGGGAAATATATGAAAAGGGAAACAGAGTATCCGAAATATCAGACGTTACCGTTAGACACGCGAATCTGTAGCGTCCTGACGACTTTCTAAAACTTACTGGCTCTTTATAGTGACTTCATAATTTGAAAACGTCGCTCAAGTGGCTTCGATGGGTTTATTTACCATACCTCCACTCAACCCCCTTCCTCCCTACACCTAGTGCGTATAAAGGCGCCAAAAATGGCGCAATTTTTTATGGTCGTTTGAACACTGTTCTAAGTGCTAGTGCCCGACTGGTTGCTCCAACGGCCAGGCTAAAGCGCTAAGGATAAAGACATAGAGCAGATGAGTCTCTAGTTTGCGCGAAGCTATTAACTGCTCTTGACCTTGTGCGCACTGCGGATGACTGCCTTCAGAAGATATTAACGTGTGCATATGATTTATATAGAACAGGGCAGACGCATGAGGGTTGAGGGGTCATAGAAGTAGTAAGTGGCATATGCAGACGTTAATTGAATGTGGATATACAAATAGACTGATAGGTAAAAAAGAAATGCAGACATTAACTGTGGAAAAACCAATTTGTGTGCTTGTTCGTGGGTCTAATATCACTTGTACATATTTGTTGTTATTTATGCTGATGAAACGATGATGGTGATGATGCTGAAGAAAATGATGAACGGTCTACGAAAAGATAGAGATGAACATTGCTAAACGTGAATAAAATTAAATATATTAACTAATTCCGTACGTGGTGTATCCTTATTTGTGGTAAGGTGTTAGGCATTGTAAATATACGGGTAGTCACCGACACGAATTCATGCCGAATATTGCTATATTTATATGTGTATCCATTTTGTAGATACGTATGTATGTAAGTTAGTTAAGATAATTCAAAACAACAGTGCAGTTATTTTCGAGTACTTCCCTTAATTGAAAACTGTTCGCAGTTGCTTGGCCACATTTATCTTAATGATACTTCTGTTAAGTTAGTGAGTCATCGAATATTTATATTGTGTCTGTAAAGCATGGCATACGGGATCTACACAGTGGATAAATTGTCTACATAACCTGAATAACCAGAGTTATAAACAAACCCAATAAAAAATATTTATGAATGTATTTTACATAGCGTCCCAGAGATTAAACCAAAATAAAGTAGCTCTTGGAGCAACTCGCACATTTGGCTTAAACAGTTTAGTGCTTGGCATTAGCATGACACGGATGTATACATCCCAGCAAAAGTGGAACTAGCAGTAGGAAATAAATCCAACTGCTGTAGCAAAAGTGTTCTATTTTTAGCCCAGCGCTTACCCACGTTGCAACCTTCGTTAAATATCACACACAAAAAACTCGTTATGTACCAACTGCGTTTTGTATTAACAGACCAAAAATTAATCAAGCTACACGCCAGTTATGATCAGCGATTAAGCAAGCAACCCATGACCCCTTTTTATTTGACTACTTTAATTTGAAAAGTCTAAAGCAATGACTCTAGACTGCGAGCTTAGTGCTTCAAATATTCCGCCGTCCAAAGTTTTTTTATACGGTCGAAACGCTGCAAGATCCACAATTATTTTTGCCGAGTAGCAGCAACGGGGCGACCAGTAAGTAAATGAGCAAACTACGCCCAAATCCGGCGTAGGATTATCAGTTCAACAAACACCAGTAAAAAGACCTAGGGAATAATTCGACAAAGAAAGGAGGGTACGAAGAATTCGACTAGGAGTAATATACAAAGATTGCCACTGTTATAAACAGCGCGAGTTTTCTTCGTTGTTACTTTTCATTTTTAGAAACGTAATTTCTTGGATATAGCGGGTCTGGCTTCGAAAATTTTCTTGGCAGCTCGTTGCGTCTGAATTGTAAACAAATACCTGATGGATTGAGCAAAATTATACCAAATTATGTACGAAACTGCCCATCGCATGTTACTCTTTTTTGTCAATTCAACGGCACTATATAAAACTTCCAGCTTCATACAGTGTCCGGTGAAACTTCTACCTGTTTTCTAATAGCATACCACGCGTATGTTCCAACTGTTGCCAAAAAAGGGCGCGTCGCTTGTTTATGTTGTTTATACGCGACGAAGAATTTACATGATCGATATGCATTTCTGAGACAATTCTCATATTTGTATAATCATGTTACCAAAGAGCGGTCTGGCAATCACGTTGCCAGTGACAACGCTAAATCATATGTCAACTAATAGAGCAGAACCTGCATGGTAACATACAATTATTTCAGCGATTCTTACGCTCAAGTCCTATCAAAAATACGAGAGAAACATGGTCGTATCAAATTATGAGATTTGAATTGTTACAACACACTTTGCAAAACGTGTATTTTACGAAAAATACATTATACTGCTGGGAACTATAGTCACCGTATTTAACGAACGACATAGATGTGTTAAGTCGGCACAGGCAAAGTTTATTCAAAACGCTGTATAATCGAATCACATACTATTTTTTCACCAAATGTGCAAGACCTTCTGGATCTGTCATTATACAATCGATTTAAAATTTTCGCCCTTGATTTTAGCTATTTAATATTAGTAACGGAGGACTGCGGAAAGGTCTGAGCGTCTGAGTCATTAAAATTACGAGAATTCGCTGTTCAAATAATGTGTACATATGGAAACTCTCTTCCAATAGCAAGGCACTGTAATTAATAATAGTTTATAATTTAAATGGGTTAGTGCACAAATGTTTATCTAGTAATTGCCGTTTAATGTCAATCGGGCATTATAATATTTGTCGTAATGTTAGTAGACAGCTTGAACAACAATTATGAAGGCATTATAATTTTTTATATATTCGGTATTCTTTTGGCTTTCAATGAAAAAAGTTGTTACTTTACTGTATTTTTACCAAGATTTCCGCAGATTAAAAATGTACATAATTAATGGCCGCAGACCACTTGACCTCAGAAGTGTGAGCACTTTAAAGGATAGTTCGATATTTTCTTGCGTTATATTCTCATATCGAATTGCTACTTCAGCTTCAGTTTTTCTTCTACCAAATACAACGACTGTCCACCAAATGATGTGGTAGTATCGCAGGATTCAACGGAGCGTCTGCTTTCTCTACAATCACCACGTTTAAACTTCAACTTCCAGTGGATACATGGTACAAAAACAAGCGCACACACATATAGACAACAAAAATAGGCTTAGCATATAAGAAACAGTCACTCACTTGGTACTTAGAATCAGACTACCCGCCAAAATTCTATATCTAAACAAACGATAAAAGCATAACGCGAAAAAGGTAGTTCGAACTAAAAACTTAGCGGTATCGGTGTAACCGGCCATTGAGATGCTGCATGCGAAATGCAATATTTGTCGCGCTGCCAGTTCTACCAATCTAAGCTAGATCTCTTATGTTTCTTCACTTCCTCATGGAACTCATTGTTTACTCTAGGTACAAGTGATTATTAAAAATAGCATTCACCACGTAGGCAAGATTTTTTAGCATTAACCTCTATCACCTTTAAAAAAATCATCTTGATGATCAGAACATGAAAATTCTTCAACCTGTCAACGGGAAAGCACCACACTAACTTTAGTCTATCAGACAAAAGGTAGACAGCGACTATTTCACTCGTTATAACCGCTATTATTTATTCATTTAGATATAGTCTTAGTAATTAATGTCATTTGCTCTTGCTGCTGTTGTGCGGTTTAGCTTTTCCCTTCCCTGTAACGCTATAATATTTTGCGATATTCAGATGTTTATTTAGCGGAAACGCGCATAACCAGTGCATGGACAGGTAGAAGCGGCGTGTGAGCCAACTAACAGGCCGAACCAATGCCCGACGGCTATTTCTGCATTCCTTTTTATCCCCATCAAATTTTTCCATCAGAACAGCGAGCAGTACGCTACGCCAGTGTTTGAAAGACGCCACGCGCAGACACCGACGAGGCAAACCGCTGCACTGAAATCCCATCGACTTCCGTCGACAAGCTGGCAGTTCGAGTTTCTTCCATACGAAAGCAGATGTTCCGCCACTTGTAGGAGAAAAACGGAAAAATAGAAAACAATAACACAAAATCAGGCTCGTGGTGTGGATGAGAGGTAGCGCAAAAACGATCATCGTAGACGAAACGGCAGCGGAAGTGGTGAAGCTCTCCAGCTGTGAGATTCACTCTGATAGTATAGAGGAGTTAGTGTGTGTATGGGGGGATGGGGCGGGTTAGAAATAAAAAGCCGACGGCGGCGTTGCTGCCCTGGGCGCCGTTGCTAAGCGAGCACCGATCAGCTAACTTAGGCAGCCACTGCAGCCCCAGCGCTACTGCAATCAGCTGGAGCCCAATCGGATTCTCTGTAGTGGTTGTGGTTGTCGCGTTTGTGGAAGGTTGCCGTTTTTGTTTACTGTTGTACGCACAGACGCGAGCAGACATTCGCATAAACATATGTCGTAGACCCCCACACATCTAACGCTAAGCAACTTGAACATCCTGCGTAAAAATCGTTAGAAAAGCCGCCTTCGTCTAAGGCTGGCAAAGCCGTTAACGTTCCTGTAGTTGCAGCGTCGGCCGCTGACCAAACGAGGAAATTAAGTGAGTTTAACAAGAAAAACCGTTTAGTAAAATGCTTTTCTGCCAAGTGAAGCATAGGAGGCAGGAAGTTCATTTTTTTCTTTTCCTAGTAGGTAAGTGTGGAAAACTTATGGAAAGTGTTCACGAATTTTATCTAAGTGTTTGCCTATGATCGGTACATTTATATAGGTGGACACGTTGCCAGATGGAAGGTTGCAGTGGATCAAAAACACGTTCAAACGTATTGTACGCAAGTTTAAAAAAGGTACACGAAAACTAATTCTAGTAAATATAATACGGATACATAAGCAAACTAATAGTACTATGAACCCGTGGGAATCCCAGAGCAGCAGGTTACGTGTATATTATAAAAATAAACTACTGATAAGGAAATACACTTATTCTTGTAATGGAAACAATGTATGATATATTAGTGATATATCTATGAGAAAAATATGGTTTTTATCAGATAAGGAATAAGATTTTCCGAATCGGAAAGTAATTGGTCACTTGGGTTAACCCGTATCAAAGGAAATTTTCATTCGGCAGGGAAGTTAGACATTTTTGTGCAATATGCTTTATATTAACAAGAATATCTGGACGATCGTGTTCAAAATATTTACACCTAATAGCTAATATCTTTTTGAAATGTCTAAATAAAGCAGTTGTATTTTTCATGCAGGAATACAAAAAGTGTGTATTGTAGACAGTGACCAGTTCATTATTTTGTTAAAAATTTACCAGAATTATTCAACGCTCTTGCATTGCCACCGTTTATAATTCCAACTGGCAATATATAGTGTGAGATTTTATTCCATATTGGTTTCCTTTGCCGACGCAGAAAATAAAAACCCTAACTTGATTGAAAGGCTTAACCTGGACTAAAGCTTCCCTCTGAAAACTCGGTCTATGCACTAGTTATATTTCAGGTCACAGTTAACATAATGCACCTTTAACCTTTAAAACTCACCGAAATCTCTTTTTAAAGCAGTAAAGTATCTTAAACTAAAAACGCCACGAGCGAAGGCTGAAATGACATAATCTGCTGTTTTCTTCCAATCGAGGCATTTAGAAAGTTTGAAAGAGATCTAGAGAGTTACATACAAGTGTACTGGCAAAGACAGCTCATTGACAAATGCTTTTTTAGTTGGATCGGCTGTAACAGTCTTAATTCCGTTATTGAAATTTGACTAACAGTACATGGCCACATAGCGTCGGACGGTGTCAGCAGCTTCATGTGACACATCTCTGAGCAAACTCCAAGTTCATCAAACCTCATTGGCGCTACCGGTTGCCGTTGCCTTGCAGAATTCGTCATCGTACAAAAATCGCCAATGGCGTTTAGTCATTCGTTCCACAGCCGCCACGGCCAACAGCTACAACGATAGGTGGCCCATTTTGCTCCGACAGGTAAAGAGTGAAGAGTCAACCCGTTCAAGTCGATCGATGCCTGTCAATTTTTTTCACCTGCAAAAACGCCACAAAAGGCGCGATCCGCTGCGTGGGCTATAGCACTTACATGTTGAAGATAGTGAAAGTTATTGGTGAGAGATAGGCCCCGCTCACAATTGCCTCCATTGTAGCTTCTGTGGGCTGCTGCTGCTGCTGCTGACCGGACAATTGTTCGCAACAACAAAACTCATCGCCATCAGCATCACTATGAGGTCGATTCAATTGCGAATCTTTCGTAGGAAAAACTCGCCCCTTCACGTTGGTGACCGCATAGCCAGAACATGTGTAGTCGCACAGAAAGCCGGCGCTTTACGAACGCCAGTCGACGTCGGACTTGTCGAGCCAGCTGCGTTGCGATTTGAAATAAAGTGATTTCGATTGTTAACTACAACATCGCCTCCGCTGACGCTAACTTCACCTGAGAGGAACACCGTTGTCGGCTGTCCGACGGGTATAATTGTAACCACCGCCATGTCACCGCAATGATAATGATCGTAACCACGAATCAGAGGAATACTTGTGGGGGCCTAACCGAAGTTGAGTGAATGAGTGGCACACTTAGCACAAAACACCTCAGATAACCAGCCCGCCGTTACAATACGGCCGCCGACAGACGTCGGGGCGACCACTGCCGGCGTCGACAATATCGCTGATTATTGCGCGTTCAACCGCGGCCTAGCAGGGGCGGCCATCGATGCGGTTAAGGTGGGTGTCAAATAGAAATTGAACGTGCACGAGAGAAAAAAAAAGAAAATCACGAAAACTAAAACGGGGCTGGATCGGAGGCAGTCTTTGACGTTGACGCGAACCGAAAAGTTCAGGGTGACGTCGCCACGACGCGGGTCTGACGGTGGTTCCATGTCTGGCGGGAGGGGGCGGATGGAGGTGGCAATTGCGCCTACTGGATGCTGACGCTTACCAGCTGTCGCTGTGGGCCGCTAAGATTGTAACAGTTGCATCTATCAGAGACAATCGCCTGCCAAACAACTGGTTCTAGCCTGTTGCCGTTATTGGTGCGCCAGTGATTGTCATTGGTGTTCTAGCCGCATGTCTGACAGGCGAACAACGAAGTGAATCCACAAGAAGGACGTCAGATACGTGCGATATAGCCAAAATTCGCCTGTGTGTATGTGTGTGTGTCCGAGCGCTGCTGAAAACTATTTATATGGGTAGTGAAGGAGGGGCGGTGAAAATAGATTGAGATTACCTGGATCGAAAATGCGTATCGCCAGAAATCAAACGCAACAATTGCTATTAACTGGAGAAATGGATGCAAGAATCGACAGAGAAATGTAACTGTGCAAGGGGCTATTATGTGGTCCAATATGTGTTCCATGTTAACACGCGTTTTTAGGCCTGTTCACAATTCACGGTTGAATGACAATGTATCTAAAGGGTTTGACGTCGAAGGTGGTGAGAACGGAAGGTAGCGATGGAGAAATGCTGTGGGTTTCTGTCGGTTCTGCCAAACCATTTGCTTGACCTGTATTTCGATCGGTTGACGTATACGGACTGGTTTTTTATACATTTCGTTTTTTATACAGACATAGCACTGTTTAGCGCTATGTGCTTTAGTAGTTTCTTAGAAATTGAAACGGAGCACTTAAATGACTGTAAGATATATATTCGTCAACATGTGCTCCAATGTGAAAATAAGTCACCTGGAAAGATAGTTCCTTAAGCTAGCTGCCTGGCTCTATATATTTATATACATGTATACAACAAATGAGGTTGACCCCAACTGCCGCTTAGACACGCTTCTGAATGTTCTTCGCTTTTAGTAACGGACTTTAGAGAGTGAATTCATGACAAACGTTCTCTCCCACTGTTTCCAGACCTTTTCACCATTTTTTTTTTTGCAAATCTTTAAGGTACCGTGGCGTCCAACTTCATCCAAATGAGTTCACATGCATCTACATTCATCTAAAGATTACACTGCGCACCTACACTTAAATTGTCACTACACTTTCTGTTTCATTTGCCTTCAGCCTTCGCACGGGCATAGTCGTGATGTTCCCAGCTTCTGCTATTCTTTCACTCGTTCTCTTTGTTTTCTTCTTCTCAGTCTTCTAGAGCAGCAACAACCGTTGTCGGCGATTGGACCTATTTACTGATGACCTTTGTTGTCAGGGATACACAGGGCCCCTGGCCGACATCGGAGCGAGCGGGTGCAATCAGCGGCAATATGCAGCACCTCCTCCGCAAACGTCCGACAAGCCGGCCGGATATGGAAACTCACACGCAAATAACACCAGTGAGTGAGTTGTTTTCTCCACTCGTTTCGCGCCTCCACCGACGGTCTCGTCAGCTCCAGTCGCTCGATGTTCCTACCCGCACGCGCATCGGCTTTTCCGCAAATGCCAACGTTGATGCCGACCAAACCGCATGTAAAAGTGTACTACAAAGAAACGAATGAAAACGACGAGACCCCCGATGGCGACGACGACGGGGCCAAGCTAACGCAAAGTAAACATCCGGCGGCTATGATGGCCCCGGTACTTGTTATTGTGTCATTATAAACATCGCTGGTGTCGCCGTTATGATGATTATGTTATGATTGCGGTCCTAAACGTCGCCTAGTGGTGAATGTGCGCGAGTGCCGTTGCAGCCTGGCAAATCCAGAGATGAGCAATCGCTCCCTACCGCTGTTTCGGCCTTCCAAAACAGACCGTCAAAAGCATGGCCAAAGTTACGACCGGCAGACGACCGACACATCGAGAAGTCCTCGGTATTTACTGGCGGCGAGTTTCTTCCAATGGAGGCGATACACACTTGAAATAAGCGTTCAGCCAGTGGTTATCTTATCCCTCTTCTACCTGCAGCTACATAGGCTAATGTTCTAGCGACCGCTGACATTGCCACTGAGTGCCGATAATAAGCTGGTGCAGTGGCTACCGGAACGTCAACAGGGCCGCCGACCACTAGACAATTGCTACGACGATGATTATTATAGCACTCTACGAAAAACGAATACGGAGAAATTTCTAATAATAGCATTTATAACGATGCGATTACCATTACGGTATCATACGCATTATTACTACAATATTATCAACTAAATGATGAATACTTATTTCGTCTTTAAAAATTTGAGGGGTGAGATGGAGAGATTTGAGTGGTAGCAAATAACCCGCGGTCTGGTGGGGTAAAATCACTTTGTGTCATTGTCAAGCATTTATTGTGTAATCACGAACCGCACATTAGGTGATCTGTGTATTCGACTCCCATTTACCAATATATTATAAACATTCTTTTCATTTATATTTGTTTGCCTCACAGCGATGTGTTGAAGTTATTTATATATTCACTTTTATTACGGAATTCTGTTTGGAAAGCCGACAGTTCATTCAGGCAAGCAACTGCTTTGATTTTCAAATAAACAATTAGACAACGAGAAAAAGTTCCATTTTAGACAGTTGAAATAGTGATTTATGAATGGTAGACGCTGTTGCCACAAGACGAATTAGTATATGTGGATGGTTAGTGATGTAGTGCTGGAGGTGCGCGAAGAGACTCTTCTCGGGAAGGTGTAAGTAGGTAAGGCTGCGTGTCGAACTTAGCATGAAAGCTTCTTAACCCAACAACGTCTTCGCGTATGCGTGATGACTGAGGTACATATATTGGAAACACTGTCATTAAAATGTAATCCAAGTTATGTAAGGTCTTCAGTATTATACTTCCGTGTACACGGGGTTCCATTTGTTTAAAAGCTCTATGGAATAATAAGATTACTTCATTCAAACAGGCCATACTCGCTTTAAAGTTCTGAAAAACTTGACCGTTCTCCGATAACGGGCTCACACTGCGCCCTGCCGTATTTGCGCGATCTACGAATAGCTATGTATTGCCGAGGATTCATTTTAGAGTTGTCACTCATTGTCTTTATCACCGACTCCCCATCCTACGAAATGGATTGCCTGACCATGTTAGATACGTAAATGCTGTAAAAATGTTTAAACCTTAAAGTAAGAAATCTTCTGTTAAACGTCAGTATGAACCTTGTACGCTTTCAATAGTAATAGGACTTATTGTCATGATGCTCTAATTTTTAATCATATATAATTCATAACTGAGTTTATTTAAGAAACTGCATATTTGTGATTCTTAAATTCTCCCTAACAAATATATAAAGACATCATACGACAAATAATAAATTGCCTCATAACAATAATAATAATAATAACCGTTGTACCTAGACTGCACACCAACGTATATTAAAGTATAACATACTATCTTCATCTACCATTTGTTCTTTACGGTTAATTGTGATGGCCAGCTAAAGGAAAATACGTCCGATCACTAACTACAGACGTGTGTTTTTAATTTTCGCTGTATTGTAATGGCATGTTACCCATAAAGCTTCGCTAAATAAATTAGTTCTTTTGAGCGTACGTCGATAAATGGCCCCTATATATTTATTCACATCAAAGACACCTTTGAATCGCAGTAAAAAAATCAAACAGCTATCTCGCTATTTTGCAGTGGAGCGATATTTGCCCTTATCGCCTGGTAAAAAAAGGTTCATAAAATACGTTCTTTATTGAAAAAGCGAGGTGCATATCATGCCTAGATTGGTCGTTAACTCAAAGGCACAGTTTGTGCAACCAGACTATCGCCTCAATGCTGGAAGTGCAAAAACAAAATGGTCTTGATTTTAAATTTCAACCAATTCCCAGTCGTTTGTTGTTGGCGTGAAAAAGTTAAAGAAGCACCACTCTTTTTTTATCGATTGTTGTTCCCTTAGCTGTTGCTTCTTTCGATTGCAGATATAACAACTAGATGACTAGTGGACTACTTGTGTCCTTACACTACGACTGCAGGACGTCTCGGATATTAGCACTACCTTACTACTCGGCTGTTTGCTACGCTTAAACTGATGAGGCGTAGAGTCTCTTCCCCTGTGATGAAAACCTGTACCCTGTGAAAGTGCTCATAAAAATTACACTACGGCAGGCCCCGCTAGTCAGGTAGACTCTCGGGTACTACAGAAGATTGCACGCAGACTGTCTTTGAATGATAAGCAACTGCCACATTTTCATACAGTAGTGAAGTCGGTGACGAAACGAACGGGATCCATGGGATCTGGCCTTAGCTAAAGCTGAACACTGATCTGTGCTGAGCGTCTCTTGTGGTGGTATTAGAGGGAAGTGTAGGCGATCGGTCCTTCATTATTTGCGAAATACACTAGTAATATACCTGAATATGACGGACCATTTATTTTCATTAATATTGCTGGAAAAAATATCTATAGTAGATAAACATTTGCTAAAAGTATTCGTTCTAGAGCACTGGAAATGCGTGGATATGACCGTGAGAGAGGGAACAACCCAAGCTCTCACGGGTTTAAGAATGGAATACAATGAATGATACAATGAACCTTCCTATGAATCTGCTTATGCGGTTGATCTCGTATTCAAGTGCTATCAGTCTTAAATATGTTTGGTCCCAAAACCGAAATGTATATTAGATAAATTTGGAAAATTATTCTCTGGATATGGGACTCCTCGTAGCAGCGCAGACAGTTTATTGCAAGTGAACGACTTTTTAGTTTATGGATATACTTTACATCCGCTAGATAAAATCTTGTAGAGAAGATAAATATTTATTTATATCCTTAAGAATTACCGGACCTTCTAGGAAAACGGTTATCTCGTGATATATATATATACATATATATATATATAAAACACTATAAATATATTAAAACACAATAAATATATTAAAAACAAATAAAGGAATCAATTCATTTCTCTCCTGTAACATTTTTAAATCTTAATCATGTTAGTTTTACAGAGAGTCATAAAAATTTATTATTAACCTTGTAAGCGCGTGCTACCTGTATTACTCAAACAATCTGGCCAAGTTTTTACTACGCATATCACCACGAGATACTGAGAAATATACTGAGTTTTAAAATACGATTTTACATTTTAACGCCGTGTTGCTTAGTGATTGAAATAAGTATATTCAGAGCATCACATAAACCAAGGAGAACCGTGAATAAGTATAGATTGTAGGCATTTAATTGCTTCAATATGTTTTCTCAGACAAGAGTTTATAATAAAGCTTATAATATTCTTGGTTCTTTGTAATAAAAGATTAAACTAGTGTCCTGCAATCTAGCGTTATTAATTGTATAGTTATGGTAGCATAGACAATAAATAAAGATCTTTAAAGTAAGGATCTTTAAAATGAATGAATGGCGCTTGGGGACATGCATTGTTTTATCGTTGGTGACACAATTTGTATATCTGAGCAATAGCTTGTTGCAATACAACACGTTTTTTTAAACGACCATTTTCTGTATAATTTCAGGTCGTCAAAGCGCAAGCTATAAAATTTCCATCATGAAACAACATCCTTAATATCTAAAATACGCATACAAAAAGGAAGTGGGGCCAAATGGAAACCATAATTTCTATAAGAACAGTGTACCTTTATATCAAATGGTTTTTTTTCCAGATAATCTCACCTCGCTTAAAACATTATTTTGCTGTAAATTTAAGATATAGTACAGTGTTGAAATTTTATTACTATTATTATTTCAGACATTATCTAACCTATGATATCGAATACACGAGATACCATACATTTCTCATGACCGTATTTTCACTAATGAGTCCTTCGTCCCGCAGAACTTTCGTTCTATAAATATCTCTGCGGTAGCAATTTGTCCTGCTATTTTAATATATACTTTCGAATGGATCTCTCAGACCATCCGTTCGGCGAATGTCGCAGGGAGTCGCCGGAAGCAAAATTGATACAATCAATCGATAAAGACTTATTGCATATTCCTCTCTCGCTTTTTTCAGGCTCGACAAAGTCATCTAGACCTTGTGTGGAATAACGGTCCTAGTGCAGGCACATGCCGCTATGCATGTGCGCGTACAATTGCGTCAAACGTTACCAAGCGGCATATTCGGATCAACATGAATGTTCCGTGGTAGGGAACGCCCAGCTATGTGCAATACTTTTTGCCGCAAGGCAGCCGAGCGGTTAGTTTTAAACATAGCATGCGATGATTTACGTAAAAATAGCGCAGCTATTTATGATTGGAACGAGACGATTATCAATGGGGATAGTTTCATCGTTTCTATGTACTTAATGCAAGATGGCATTAAGGCAAATGAAGGGGGGTTAAATAGACTCGGACTTATGTTTAGTTACTACATCTGTTGAAACGCATGCATCTTAGTAGTCATACAAATCTTTTCCAGCGAGGCCATTAGTCTTAAACGCATGTATGTGGTTTTCGTAAGAATATTACTGACCCCGTTACTGGCATGCGTAAAATTTATCGCGTTATTTCATATGGAATTTATCTTATTTCACTTGTTTACTTTTGGCTGGAACGCAAAGTGAGTGAATAAATACAACATAAAACCACGACATACATTAATGTCAATCATAATGAATTCATACGGTCTACCCTCCGATCGAATATTATACTCGGTACAATGCAATGCTTTTTTTTATAAGCAAAGCAAAATACGGTAGAATATTTTGTTCGTCGAGAAGTTTAATAGGCACACATGTAAGGCTGAGCATGGTAAAATAGCCTTCTATTACCAAGGTCTTGTATATGCTATTTTTATACTGGATTTGCTTCGTAAGCCCGTTATGCGCTTGGCTAGATACTTTGAGAGATCTTTACAATTCCACGCCTATGGCAAGATCACCGATAGTCCTAGATAAAATTTTAACACATTTGTTCGACGAACTCGTCTAGGGCATTTAAACTCTTTTTTATTAAGCGCGCCTACGGCACCCGAACGCATGTTGCTTAGCTCGAATACAATTTCATTGGTGCCCTTCTGCGCGGCAGAACCTTTCTCCAATACGTTGTACCAAATACATTTAGGGCATGCATTTTTCTCGTCGAACGTATGGTGATTCATACAACGCAATAGAGTACATTTTACTAAAAGGACCTCTCTGCTTAGCGTAAATTTTGGTGTCAAGGTTGATTCTAAGTTAATCCCAGCACAATTCAGACTCGACGAAAGTTGATCTCGCAGAGCCTTCTTGACGCAAGTCTAGAGGCAATCTTTTACCTTGCATCTGTAACTGTTCTGACTCAAATTTTTGAAGACCCAGTAGTGTTTAGCTGGTCGCTACATAACTGTTTCAGATGCTTAAGACTTCTAAACCTATGTGTCATGCAGTGAATAATCGGTTTTTCACATCTAAATTACGGAAGTGTGTCCTCTTTAATTGCCCTTGGTGATAGCACAATGCCGATTACTGATAAATCATCCGATATCAGCAAATCCGTGTTCGTTGATCATATATGCTTGTCGCGACTTTTCTGCTGAAAACGGATTGTGGAAGACTCAAAAATATGCGTCACACGTTTTTCAGAAGCATTGAAAAAAGATAAAAATATGATCCAAAAACATGGAATGAGCGCAAGTCGCGGAAGAGAGTCAACGGCATCCTTTTGTATAACGTACATTTAGTCTTACCACCATTTTAATTATGTATTGCCGTGGTATATTGCTTGTCATGGTACTTATGCACTCAATATGTTGTCAGTCAATGTGTTGGCAGCTCTCAGACCACGAGGGGCATTCATCATACACTACACGTATTTCACACGCCACAACGGGGCGCTGGATTAAATGGCCTCTCCTCAAAAGTCAGCTACACTGTCTCATTTTTTTACGCAGTTTCCGCTGACGTTATTCTGTTCAAAAATACGTTATAATTATGCTGATCATAACAACCAACGCGACATATGTCCCCGCCGTCATGCAATTAGGCAAATCCGGGCATACAGGCACGCGAACACAGATACGCGGCTAGAATATGTAAATGATTGTAAACGACACAGCGAAATGCCACTGTGATCGAAGAAGTCCAACTGTCAATCAATTCGTGTATCCGTCACTCAACGAACCCGCCTGACGTTACTGTCTAGTTTACATAGAATAAAAAAACAGAAGACGCCGACCCCAACTGCTGCGCTAGGCCGCTCACCCCGTTCGAAGCAAATATGTCTACGTAAGCGTTCGCGAATGAATGGAGTGGTCGGCAAAGAAATATCGTACCACACTATCAGCCTGAAGTCTCTTGTCGCACAAAATTGTGCAATAAAATAGCTCCAAACTTCACCGATTCCGTTCGTTGCGGCTGCAGAAAGTCGACGAAGAAAGGCAACGACGCCGCACAGTTCGGCACTCGACACACAAGACGTCTGTCTACGACACAAGCGGCGTCAACAGCAAACAAATGACGATCAGGTTGTACAAGGCACGATCATCAATGATAGCACTAAAATGGTCATGAGCACATTCGTGTGCGTATGCATGTACTGCGTGTAAATTTAAAGTTGATTTTTTCCCTATTCTACAATTTTTAGTACTCTAGCGACAAACGATTGAAATATTTATCGGTACCATTCTAATGTTACGCTCAGAAATTTGTGCTGCACCAACAGCAACTGAAACTTCACGGTTGGATTTGATGGAATGCAATGTTTTCGAATTACGCGAATGTACATATATTACATAATAATGAGATGATGAGAACGCATTTCAAAACATTCCTGGTCAATTTTGGTAGAGTCACGAGACGAGGAAATAGTGAGATGAAATCACTTATACGACTTTACACTTATACAAGGTCTTGTTAAGTTCAACTCGAAAATTCAATAAGGCCGTTCTTGGTAGCGGAAGTCATGGAACACGAGAAAAGCTCATTTTCGTTGCTGGTTAAAAGTTTGTTTTGCCTGTTGGGCACCTACATACTCTGCTCCTTTATGGAAACGTTAAAATGTAATACTCTCAAACGCACTTTTTGCGAGATCGGCATGGGATATTCTGCCCCCGACGGTATCCTTCCTGTTGTTGCGAGCTAAAGCTATTTTGAGCATATGTACCATGCAGCTACGTTAAGACATTCGTTCAGATAAATAAAATTCGTCCGTTACTTTAACTAATTAAATAGCAAACAGGTAACTCGCTGTAACGTGGATCTGCATATGAACCATAGATGCATTTCAACCAAGTTGCAAATTGATACAGTACAGGGTTTTAAAACGACTTTGTACGATATACGTTCTTTGGAGCTTTCGTTGTTCACAACCTTCAATTACGTCATTTAGTACCTATTTCATGTTGTACTTCCGACAAGTGTCGAAGTATGACTAACGATAGCGAGTGCTGATTATTATCCTCTAGTAAACACAAAACAATGAGTTAAATTGAAATATGTAATGAGATTTGGTTAGTCTTAAATTAGTTAACGAGTATGGTGGTATTTAGTGCAACAAGTGTCGTATTCTGAGGTACGCTATTGCTTTACATTCTAAATCTATAAGATATTATGCTGTCTGTAACACCAACGTAAATATAATACAACTAAGATGAAATATAGATTATAGGCATTATAATTCTTGTGTATGTCATATACTATATCACTTTGTCTTTATCTACCCTTAATTTGGTAACAAATGTATGTTTCTAGTAAACCGAGTCTATACAGGCTTGTTTCGAGAAGCATTGTTAATTAAACATGTGGTACTACACTTTTATATAAAATGTGTGTATAAAAACTTTTATATAAGTTGTTTATCATTGTCTATCATAAAATACGATGCTTTGTGATTCTCTGTTGAACGGATATAGTACAATATTCTTAAAAATTGGGGGCCGGATATAAGAGGTATAATTATAAAGGAACTTGTTCTTTAATGTTTGAGAGCTCTATATGGATTTTTAAAAATAGTGCATGTGTAATATATAATATGTGTGTAACGATCCCTATTCTACAGAAATGATGAATATAGCACAAGATCATTTTTAAGGGATGGTGTACAGGGGCTTGACGAGGACCCTATGGATAACCTTTTCTAATGAGAACCACCGCTTTTGTGTAGCCTTGCTGAATAAATAAATTGATACGGTTAACCTCAATTTAAAATTACAATATATAAAATTCTCATTACAATATATACATATATATATCAGCCGATTCTTCAGATGAGCCCTTTTTCTGAATTTTTGCGTGCGATTAAGTGTCCTTGATAGCACTCTACCGGAACAGCTTCGAATGTAGTTGAAGTGACAATTTTCTATTTTCCGTCCGTGTGAGCATTGGGTGAAGTATAAGAAAAATGTCATTTGTAGTCGAACTATTTATTTCGGTAGTGGCATAAGAGGTCTTTTTCCGGTCATTACTAAGAGGATTGCGGATACTTGCGAACGAACGCACCAATCTATTTCGGGTCCTGGTCATTTTAGGTAAACGAATTATCGCTTCGATAGTTCAATAACATTTATACAGTTTTTGTTTGAATTGCACTTTTCCGATATCTCTTTTCAAATAATTTTAGCAGCCATTGGTGCTTAAATGTTTAGTGAGTATAGAGTGTTCTTAGAGAATCCGTGGAAACGAACATTGGTTGAATAATACAATGTTTAATTTTTTTCTATGGCAACATCAGAAGTTATTACTAGTCTTTCTAAAGCGCGACGTCAGCACCGACAACACAGTCCTAAAGCAGGACATAAATGATCATACTTATAGAGCAAAGATGCTACCGAGATTTCTCGCTATGGTATACTTATTTTATTTCGGTCTTCAAACACTACATTTGTTATTCGAAAAGAATCATCTTAATATACTAAAATACAGCTGCACAATGGACGCTCCATTAAATCGTACGATTTTGAGGTAATATTGAATCTGTTGCAAACTAGGGCTTAAGCAATGGCCTTAGTCGTGATCCCCGGTGCCATGATGAATTTCTCCTTAAACTTTAATAAAAAAAAACCCGTACAACACGACAGCCACCTAACAAATTATTTGAAAGTAAAAAACTTGCTGAGAATAAATATTTGTCAATCACCTCTTTTTCGTTGACGAAAATATAAATCTGCTGGGAGTCGCCCAACATCAATAGACTGGCGTTTTCGTCAGCAGAAACGTTAGTGACCCATAAAAAAGAAACTGAAATGTTGTATTTGTATGCCACAAGGCCCTCTAATAGACGTATGCGAAAACTGCAAACACCACTGTTCAACGCCGTTCAATATCGTATACCACTACCCACCATGAACGGTTAGAATGCATGTATACTATGTTGTATACATGCATTCTGTGTATTACATTGTATACTACGACGAGCATTTCCAGGACCTGTAAGGTATGTGCGTGATTACCGACCAGACCACATGAGATCCAGCCTTAGCTCTATAGAATGGAGAGAAAAAACTGTGAAAAATAAAAATTTCACACAACTTCCCGTATCAAGCCGTTTATTGGTAACGATTGCATCTTCCTTTATTTACACATAAGTGGGTTTCGTAGCTAGACAATAATTTACACGAGATCTCGGTAACTTAACATCTAAGTAAGCATGACCGAAACTTAAATAGACATCAAGTAGCGGTACGTAGGGGACGTAACGAATGGTCTAAAAACTCGGCGGAATAATCCATGTAAAATATAAACTATTGATACAGGGCGCAAGCAGGGCTTACAGGAGTTGATTCGTTTATTCAAGCGTCATAAACGTTGCCGTGACGCTCCCGCCTCATACGGACGGATAGCCATCTGATGATCGGATCATACGGCTTCTCTGAAGAGCTACATCAGGGGACTTCATGCGAAAGGAAAAGCACTTTGCAAGCGTTGGCCGGTGAACCACGTTTGCGGCTTACAATCGGACGATTCAGCCATTTTCCACAGGAGTCGGATGGCGAAGGCAGATAACAGCAAGGTAGAGAAAGAACAAAGATCATTTGGCGGCTGCCGGAAAAATTTTGCCATCATCACCACCTCTGCTCTACGACCCCCAAATCTACATCCCTACCTATCCCCTACACGCAGATCTATGCAAAGCGCCGTCACCGAACCACGTCAATCGCATAAAATAACAACACAAGCACCAACATGTGTACCTACGAATGCACCGTCGGGCATCAGCGCCGCTTAGCACTGTCACGAAAACAAAACTAAGCCCAGGGGTTTTGTTAGCCGGCGCTGACAATCGGCAGAGTCGAAACAGGCAGGAAAAATGATTACATACTCTTCAAAACAATTTACCGGGGCAGTGGTAGTTTGGGTTTACTTTGTGTAGACCTACCAACCGTAAAGTGATTCTGCTAGTTTGCCCCCGTGCTCCTCATACCTGACAATACCTCTGTTAGTTGGTAGCCGTCGAACACTACCGCGTTCGACTTTGAACCTGAAGTCTTCCATGTGCCATGTGTCTGTTTCTTTTGTGCATATATACTTATGAGATTTTGTAGTTTTTTTGGACTCACATCACCTACTGTTTTAGACGCCTACCGCCACTTTCAAAGTTAGTAAGCCAAACCTGTTCGTGTCATCGCCATTATAGACTAAAATGAATGAAGACGATAGAAACGTTCCATTTCCTTAGAATTCGTTGGACAACTTTTCTTCTTAGAATAATAGATTGCAAAGTCCCAACTTGTGGCGGTAATTCGTACGAAGGCTTGACTTGTGCTGCCCAGGAAACTAGCTAGATATCTGTGTGTAGCTCACATTGAGCAGAAATTATCAATAGGTATGTTTTGTAAAGACATAGCGATTTCCACTTTTATGAGTTTCCTCATTATTCCCGTTTTTCTTGTCGGTACGAGTGAATACGCTCACGAAATTAAGTTAAGGTACCTGACAGCCAGGCGCATGTAATACGTAACTCGGTGGCTGAATTGTAATTTTCAATTATTTCTGCCACTAAAATAGCAGGTCAGGTCCCCCATCAGCCATAAGGTCTCAAGTCGACCATGCAATACGCTAGAAGTGTACCGCAAAATCGCACCTCTCTTCTCTCACTTTACGTGCCCCGTTGGCTGTCGTCCCTGGCTCGTTGTTGTCATTATGCCCTAGTACTCACAGTGGTAGAAAGATGAGCACCATCAACCTACAAAACGAAAGCCACTATAATTGATCAATGACGGGCCCACCACTGCGTTAGACGTAATCGTATTCAATGCCAACGTCTTTGCCCCCCTTTCTGCCAAACGCCCGCTCGGCAAATCTTCCGTTGTTATCTAAACATAACAGCTATTTATCAGCGATTCAACGATAGCGGTTGCCACCATCAGCGGCTACCTCTCGAATGCAAATGGAGGGCGAAAGTGTCCAATAGATCCGGTGTATGATGGACGGCGTGGATGCTTCTTCATCGTTGACGTGTTCTTCATCATCGAACAAAGTATCTAGTTTTTCATCTCGCCTATGCGGTTTGGACAGTTAGAGAAGTTCCGCAAGCCTCAGAACGTGGGCTGGGGAAGCCACCTCGGCTGCGGGCTCGAACGGTCGACGCCGGCCAATCGCGGCGTCGTCGACACGATCTGTAAGACGATCGGTGACGTGAATCAAAATGTTACACGCCGCCTGCGGTGATCACGTATCGACGAGCTGTAACAACAGCATTAGCTACAGCGGCCACCATAGCAACACGGATCCGCTTGTTGTCCCCGGGATGTTCCTGTTTTGTGATGATGCGATGCGGCTCGTTTGCATGGTGCTACATTACTGGCCGCGAATCCCAGGGGCACTCTATCCCGCTCCTCCGCCCGTTGTGTGTCCCTTATTCTCTCAAAGAATCATGATGAGGTCGTTTAAAGCAGGTGATGGCTCACTGATTCCAGCTGAATGTTAGCCGAAGACTAACAACACCATTAAATAGCCTGCCTGGTCCTTGTATATGTGTGTCTCTACGGTGAGTGTGCGTCACCACGTGCGTGTGCGTCACCACGTGCGTGTTTACCGCACGCTAATCACGCGATCGACTATTGTGACGCAAGTTGGGTGGCGCTGGGTACACCTGGAAGCAGCCCCGATTTTAGGCCGGGAAGAAAACAGACAGTGAACTGCACAAAAATAATAATAATAACAAGGTAAAGACGGATGAGAAACAGCGGCAGGCATGCGAGAAAATTGTAGACCGAAAACAGTTGTAGACTGCGACTTCACGATGCCCCAAGAGCTGTTCGAGTCGTTACCAGTCATCGGTAGCCGGTGAGCGGAGCGGGAGTGGGCAACTGCCGTAGATGATGCAGAACTATTCTTCAATCAAGTACCTTTTGACTCTGCCTCCCTACGCGTCCTACGATGCTTGGCTATGCCCAATACAAAAGGACGTCGATTTGAACCACACCCTCAACAAGCAGGAGAGGCCAACGGCGGAAAAAATGGGCAGGAAAGAAATGTTCAAGTGCTCAGTGCGATGACAGTGAGGCGAGAGACGGCCATTCGGTGGACGTCCTTTTAGGGATAGAGAAGCTAATACAGAAAGTGGCAACACAAATCGATTCAATCACCGATCGGCTGATGACGTTGATGGAATCTTGCTCGAGTGGCCTTTGAATAAAAACAAAACGTCGGCAAAAGAAACATTGTTCAGAAATAAAGCTATCGAGGGGTCTGTCTAGACCGGATTGAAAACAAGGATTCAGTCAGTTAAGCTGCGATCAGTCACTAACTACAGCTACAACTGAAGAACGTTACGTGGTTTAGTATGAAGACGATGGAAATCACGCTGCCGGCGAGTGATGGGAACCGAGATGGGTTCCGAGAAACATAGGCGAGATATCCATGGCGGAGTGGATTGGACTTCGAAGACGCGTCCTACAGAGAGCGCATCGCTATGCAACTAAGGAAAATGAATAGTAAGTTCGAGCCCAGGGTGGGTGCATCGAGTAGATCTAGCTGATTGCCTTTGCCTTATGAAATGGAGCCCTGGACAGAATAAGTTCAGTTAAACTCGCGCACTGATACGTCAGAGTGTGCCTCGACGAATTACGAAGCAATATCAGAAAGGAAACGTTGTCACGCCAAAATATTAGCGGACTTCAGGTCATGGTTAAGATAGTATCGTCGCTTTATTTATTCCGCTGGCTAAGAAATAAATTTCGGAAAACGAGTGGTCCATTAATGAGAGTGATTTCAAACCAAAGCGTCAATAATTATAAATATTGTAAGCTTTTTCGGATATCCTGACTATCTCGTATTGCTAGCTAAAAACCGAAATGACAAAGGGTGCTATACTTTAATAACTATTCACATTTGATACTTTATATCGTACTCTACGTCTAAATGAATCAGAGAAAACAAGAGCGAACCGGAAAATTCGGCGAAAGAAATTCTGGCGTTTCCTCTAAATAGCACGTGTTCCAGATATTATTACATCTTATATGTTCCGTCTAATAACTATTGTACGCATTTAGTAACAGATTCGTTGTAAGCAGAAATCTGTTCCTGTTATGTACACATGTCAGGACATAATACTCGTCAAATTGACTGAGTATCAATTTTTTTGTCGAAAGGCGGCCTTTTGAAAATTTTTGTTGAGCAATCTTCTATCGACGGCCAGCAGAAAAGGAGTGTGTCAAGCTCGGCTGAAAGAGACTTACTGAATGCTCTACGTGAAGCAAAAAATTTTTCTGATTATTGCAAAAGCACATAACTTAAATTGTCTTACCGGGAACATTTATAGTTTCAATAGGTGGCGCGTACCCATCAAATCAATAAAATTGAGTACCTAGTAAAACCATTACAATCATCTCTAAACCTTGAGGCTCTGATAGTGCCTTACGTAGTAAAACGCAGCAATAATGGACTTGCAAGCCCCACTCAGGCGGCTGGCCGGTACCGTTGCAATTGACTGCTTATCGCAGTGATTTGACGAGTAAAGCGCGTTGGCAAATTTTTTTCAATTATGATTACCACCCGACATGACGTGAGTGGCTTGTTGGGTACGAATTTTTCCAATTCTGAGCGTATGTACTTCGTGGTAAATAAATTTCCTAATTCTCCTTTCTAGATTTGAATGCGATCTTTGTAGGAATATAAGCTACCGTTTGGGAAATCCTCGGTTGTGTCCTGAGGATGTCCTGAACCTTAGTTGGGAGTTGCAAGGACTTGAAACAGGCGTGTGTGACGCGTTGACCTCAATATCAACATGTTAATAACAAAGGTAGTGATAAGTGAGTAATTCGACCGCAGTCGTACACATACACTCGGTCAGCTTTGCCATTAGGAAGATATGTTCGAAAAATTGCAGCTGCAGTCTTTGTTGATTTTCTATTGTTCTCATACACCTTATACACGTCCGTAACTCCGTGACACGAGCAGCACAAGAAGAAACAATGTCTTTCAATAATTTAACATTGCGATTTAGAAAACAGCTCCACTAACGTTTGTACGAGCAACGATGGCCGAAGGGTTTTCGAAGGATCCACCTGCTGTCAAGTAATAAATGTTTATGTTTACAATAGTATCATATATAGTATGGCAGGCTAAAAATATAGTGGTTTTCAGCTTCGCTTGGCATGAAATGGCATATTCCCATGTAGCGTTCGGTTCTCACTATTCACAGTACGCCTTTATTTCGCCTCGCGGTGCGGACAGTTTATTGCCGCATTGTCCCACCATTAACTGTGCAGAACAGCTTTATTCTATACCGTAGCTGATTTAGGTTGGAATGTCTGCCTTGTAACGCCATTTTCTCAGCTCTCTTTCTCCCCTTTCTGTCTCTCTACCGCTCCCT
>MNPL01008496.1:9494-24183 GCA_002081605.1 Tropilaelaps mercedesae | reverse complement strand
TGTGAAGCGCGTGAGCATATATATATATATATATATATATATATACATTTCTTTTATTTATGGAAATTCGAAACGTTACTATTTGACTAGTTGCTGTCGATATTGATTGATGTGAATTTTTTAAAGATTGTAGGTTTGTTATGTTGAGGCTAATGAATAAACTTTAGGTTGCATGTAGAAAATTGAACCGCAAAAAATACAGGAGAGAAACATAACCTCTGGCGGGGTACACTAACTCGCAGTGTCATTTTTACAATGACATATTGACAACAACTTGAAGAATATACATATTAGTATTGGAGAAAAAACTAATGTGAATGAAATACTAAACCTTATTGTTCAAGTTCATATTTTACCAGAGCCCTGATGCTGATTAGTCCACTGTGAGTTTGTTTTGCGCCCTAGATTTTTGCGTTAGAAACTTTTTCGTAGAAATCTAAATTAAATGTGTGAATGCATAAGTGATTGTTTAGATGCTAGTTAACCCTGAAATAGAAATTATTATTACAAGGGCTTTTAATATCTACGTTACTGTTATTATAACTTATGTGTTCATTGACAGTTGGAGTTTTTCCAAGACCAGTTTGCAATGCAACCGCAATTTAGCAATGCGAAATTTCAAAACAGCATTCAAGAAAATGACTGATCTAGCTCGGACCAAATTTAGCTTTGTAAGGCCTATTAAATCTAACGTTGAAAACAATTTATGTATTTTGGCAATTGGTCCTTTAGATTCGCCCTTTTTGCCTTGTCTTCAATAAAGGAGATTTTTATTGTAATGAATCCGATGAGCGTCCAAACTCTACAGATACCTCCGGTAGACGACAATGGAGCGTTCCATTAGCATAATGCGAGCTCGAGCACTTGCCGTCTATTGCTGTTGTTGCCTTCTTTTGTTGTTTCGGGCCATGGCCTAATTAGTCTAGCAGTCGGCGAAAGGCGTTGTAAGCCTCGCGCGAATGACCTTAACCAGGCAAATGCTTGGCCCAATCTGAGCAGTTACAACGTGTACACAATGATATGAATGTTGATAAATGTGTAGGTGTGCGTCAGGCTTGTCTAAAGTACCAAATATGTCCCCGATCAACGACCATAACTGACGAGGCATTTTATGTAGAGTTTTTCTCTATTATGCGACCTATATTGTAGATATAATTACTGCATACGGAAAGCGTGCGATAGGTGCGCGCATGGAAATATGTATCCGCCAATGATGCATTTTAAAAATAAGATTTTCTAGAACGAATATTATCTACGGCCGTTGACCTGAGATGAAAGCATGCGCGGCTGTTAAGTGTCGGAAATACACGGCATACCTTGCTGGAATGTTTTCGCTCATTCCTCGAGTCTTGTCGGTGTGTCCTGGACCTCCTTCGAGACTTCTGTCGACCACCTTGAGAACTCTGCCTGGTCGAATGAGATTCGCCTTCGGGTACTGCGCTGCCTTCAGAGCAACGGACTGGAATAACAAACGAAAGTCTGCATCTTCTAGATTTATTATTCACTGCTAGAGCGTTATCAACAGTTTGCGCACAGGTATATGTCGTTTTCATTCTTTTTAACCTAAGAGGTGTGGGTGAAAAGATGCCGAAGGATGCTACCGAATGTTTTTGTCACATTAGGTGCATGGCAGTAGTAGCCGGCACATTATATAGAGCATTAAGGTTTATTTCGAAAACGTGACTGTGTTAAATAAATCATTTAAATTGTAGCCATTGTATTTCGCCTAAATCATCAACTGGCGCATGCGGTGAAGCAATAAATGATTTAAATAAAGCTAATCATTTTCTATAATTGGTTTGACACATCATTTTAGTAATTGTAATTTTTCCTGAAATATTAGATGGTCAGTGAAACGTTTAATTCATTAATTAGTTTAAAAGCAGAATCCTTTCGCATGTATTCATTGAAATTTGCACTAATGATCTTACAGATTTGAATCCCTGGCGTTTACCTTTACGCCGTCCTGTTATGATAACTATTTGATGGTATCAATCGCGGATGCATAAAGTTTTAGTTACACAGACGCTAACCTACACGTGCTAGATGATATAAGTAAATCAACGCCATCATCATCGGTTGCGGATGACATGATTCTTTATAAGGCGAAACGAACCCAACTGCCACGATCACGCAGAGCTCATGCAAGAAAGACGCAGCCACCACCGCGGCGGCCATTCGCAACAACAGTTACATTATAATCGGCAATTAAACCGTATTGATCGTCTATATCTGGTGCAAGGGATGGTGTAGGTTATTGTAGTGCTGGCTGCGACAGCCGCCTGAATGAGTAGGGCTAGGAAATTACAGACACGCGTTATATTTCCAATAAGGTATAACGTTAGAAAGTCTAGAAGACCAGTTACACGAGGGCCAGCTGTCGCATGCGTGTGCAGTTGTTCCCTATGTGAATCACTACTGTACGCAAAGTCCGCTTGGGAGGAATGGCGTTGATCCGTTCGGAAAAACACTAGGTTAACATGAAGCACCGAGGGCTGTTATGAAAAGCAGAAGTTTCAGTCCAAATCCAGCTAACGTACCTTAGCCTATACGGAAGGTATGGTTGGTGTATGGCCTTTGCTAGTACAAACATAGCTACCCCAGGCCTCCAGCGAAAGCAGAATCTTCAAACTTCAGTTACATATGGATTCTATTTGGGGAAAAACAGGTTAAGCTAGAGCGGGCTATGGTTTTTACAGACCAATAAACACTCATTCAGTCACTATCCTCAAACCGTCGCTTTATTCAGACTTTATTTTTCTTAACGTCTGACATTTCCCAAATTTTTATAGAGAAAACGAAATCGTCGAATAGCAGTTCTAGCCACGGTGTAGACCTTTGACCTTCTTTTTTTACCTTTACATAGCACTGATATATATATATCTATATATATATATATATATTGAAAATAAGTTAGCGTTACGTTAATGAAATCCTTAGGTGACTATGACTCGTAGCACGGTGATTCAATATAGCATGTTATTTTTGCATAATATGGCGTGTCTATTATATAAGTCTGTGAATATGTATGAAGTCTATTGTATAAGAAAATCCTATAATACCACTGCGTGGCGTTTTAAAAAAAAGTGTGAAAAAACATATTTAATTAAAACTAAGTTGGTGGACTTCTCGTTTAGTAAAGAGCTTCTATGTTTTCCAATGAACATAATGACTGAGGCTCGGTTTTGCGCGTGGCTAAAATTTACGTTTCTCTATAAGCTGGTTTTGTAAATGAAGCTAATAATTTGTTATGCTGTAGCAATATAATCGGGTACTATTAAAAACTTGAACTTTACCTGTCACACATATTTATAAACAACTGGTGAAACCGTTGTTGCTAAGTTATTTTGATGTATGTCCCGTATTGAAAATAATAGAGGATGATAAAGATATTGCAATAATCGCGGTTATCTACATTCTAATAAAATATACCCAAACGAACAAAAAACCTAAAAGCCTAATGGGATTAATTGAAAAGCATATTAAATATCACGTCAAACATAAGATCTGGCTTTCGGTGAATACGCACTGCTTATATATATATATATATATATATATATGTATGTATATATATATTAGTGCTGTATTTCTTTATTTGCGTCTAATAGGGCGATATTGACAACTTTTTGTGTGACATAGGGATAGAAACCTGTGGCAAGGGCAGTAATAATGTGTTTTGGACTGAAACAGAGTTAATATCAGGAAAGTTTATTTTTGCGGCTGCTCTATGCATCGCATCAATAGGCACAAATTTGCCCGAAGTAATAGTGAATGAAAGAAATGTTTTTTGTACTTAAATTATTATACACTGTTTTCTTTGGTTTAATAAAAGTTTGGCGCGAAAGAGAAGCATGTTAAAAATATTTCGTTTTGTTTTTCTTAAGGAGCACTTTTAGCTAGATTTTAAGTCGGTTGACTTGTTGTCGGGGGTCCTTGGAGGGCGAATTTCTCACGTAAAATGACATTGATGGGGAGTTTGGCCCATTGACGGCAGTAACCATTTTTATAGAAATCGAGGGTTTATCTTGTTTTTTATAAGGTTGTAAAGAAGAATGTGGAAATGCCCTAAACAGTCTGGGCTTTTATAATTTAAATGAGATGTTGCTTTCTATCGAGACTTCCGGAATAACTTTTCCTACAGGACTAACAACTAGGACTGTTGGATTAGATAGATAGTCCGTTAATTTACGGAACGTTAGAGGGAATGTTAAAAAAGTGATTTTTTGACACGCTTGAGATCAAAAGTTGATGTGCTCTTTTGTATTCTGCACCGTAGCACGACCGTTTATTCATATATATATATATACATATATATTCTCATGATATGAATATAATTATAATAGGTGCACTATAATACTGAACGGTACAAGGGTATTCTAGGTATCTTATCTACACGGCCGTCATGGGGCGCCGTTAAACGCAAGTAATGCTAAAAAGAAGTGCAGCTTTTACGCTAGATAACACTTTTCATCTGGTTGTCCCCTAGCTTGTCCTTGGAGTCACCGGAAGACTTTTCCCTTGCTATCAGCTGCGATCAGAACCGGCACGAAGTTTTGGCCTTACCCTCCAGCCTCACGTCCCACTGATACCAGCGCTTTCGTTCAATGTTTAACTAATTGCGGGACTGTCCGATAAGCTTACTTGGAAAGAAGGATTGCGGACTGCAGAAATAGCTTCGGTACGCACCAGAAGCGATTCTCAAAGCAATGAGATGACAACAAAGACAGTTTGCTCTCCGCATGTTTAATGAAACAAACTTTTCGGGCTTCACTGAAACAGTAAGTCAACACGTTTTTGCGCTCGCGAGAATAGGAGAGAAGGATAGGCACTACGAAATACGCATTATTTTTCGGAGACACTGGTGGGTATTGCTACCCTTTTGTTGTATACTCGCTGAAATGCTACAATTGTAGGCCACATGGCCTATTCGATAATGACAACCCATGGCAAGATATATATGTCAGATGTCAAATAAGATGTCCAGCTCGGTGGCTTGGTACATTCGTATGCGCCTTGCGATCGAAGGAGATACGTGAAGGTGCACGGGTTCGATTCCCCCATTGCACATTTACATTTATATGGGGTCCGTCTTACGAAGTAATGCAAAAAACTGCTATCGTGGACGTTCAACGTTGGCTGATTACCTAAAAAAAAGTCCGTAGCAATATAGCATAATTCAGACTCTGCTTTTGATGACGCACAAGCGACAGAATTCTTCGCACCCATACAGTAGTTCAGTTCTGTCCCAGTGGTCTCCGGAGAGTCGAAAGGTCTTGTCGCTTCTAGGTAGCAAAATGTTTAAGTTTTTTTAGCTTGTTCCTGACGTCCTCCTGATGCTCCCTATTTGAGGTATCCTGGCACATTGTATTTTCTCTATAATATTAGCCGCCCGGAAGATTAACTTTCCTAAGACCACCTGTCTCGCCTCGTCCCACCTACCCGTGTGTCTGAGCAATATTGTTCTTCTCTCTAAGGAAAAATTAATCTACCCTAAACATTCAAGAATATCGTCTGTCTTAGTTGTGTATTCAGTTATATTTTTTTTTGGTGGTATCAGCTATATAATTTGTATAATATCGATTCCATTATCTGTGAATACCACACAGTGGCAAAGGTCTAACACATACATTTTACACTCATTTAGTAATATGTGTTTTCGTAGTACGAAAAATATTCAGAACCGAAATATTGCTGTACACATTTCATTCGATGAGTCTATGGCGGCGAGCTTTGGGACCGACCTTGAATCTCTGATTTGATACTACTGCGGAGAAATCTGGGGCTACTGTAAAGCCGAATTTATGGGCGGACGAAGAAACTCTCTTCATTGTTTTTGATATTTTATTTGTTATATCTTCTGTGCAGAAAATAAACTATTGTATTAGCGAAGGCTGGCTTGTCTTTGTTTAATTCTTAGAAAAAATCTTAAAAATCTTCCAATCGAGGATTGCTGTGTATTAAGAGAGAGTTTACCCGGATTGAGCGCGCTTAGAAGCTTTCATGAAAGTAATAGCAAATGGTCAGGGTATTTCACTCAGTCATTGGGTAAGTCGAAACTTATATATACTAGTGGAAACTCTTTGCAGCACTTCATTTAAGTACCGCAGGGCCGTATGCGATAGTTTTTTTGCATACTTTTAACGTGCATCATTTTCAAATAGTGCTGAAACGGTTTTCGGATATGTATCAGTAATCGGTTGCAACCGATTTATCCATAGCAGAATTAAAAAATTGGATGAAAATAGAAAAAAATATTTTTAGCATTAAATTCGCACTACCCAAGCAAAGTATTCATAGGCATAAACCATGGCAGTTTTTAAGTATAATAGAAATACTCGCGGTTTTATTCGTGCCATACTGCTAGTAATGGGCCTATTTCAAAGGTATTGGCTTCAAAAGTTTTATTTTTATCCGAAACACCTATACACAAAACTGGTCGAGCAAGCGAGTAAACGAAATGCCTTTTTTTAATACAGCCATTAAAATATCTCGTTTATAGTTAGCTATATTAAATCTAATGACATATTGAGTAGCTTCTTGAATTTTCCTGAGCAATCGCTATTCGAAATTTAAACATTCACAATTTTGCTGTCACACATAATCTTTGCATCTCTAAGTTTCTGGCTTCGTCCTTGCTTCGTCTTATTCAATCATTCAGAATAACTGAGTAAATATTTTCAAACTAGTAATGAGCCCAAAAGTGTTTTCCTTAAGTTAACGAGTCGGTCAGTCGCTTCAAAAATCAACTAGTAAGTGCTGCCGTCACTCTCTGAAACCGCTACATGTGCTTTGTTTATTCCATTATACGTACAGTCAGGTTTTAGTCACTCTGTGGTGAGCACTCACCCCTTTCATCTTCGTCACCGCTTCCATCCGAGAAGGACTGACCGTGAAACAAGTCCTGGTGATTGGGCGGTAGGTAATTATGATGATGTGACGTTACCGCTCCGGTTGCCGTCATAGAGTAAGGCACGTGTTGGGAGTCGGGTTGGCTCTGACTATAGCTATGTGTTTTGTGGGATGAGAACGAATGTCTTGGACTGGTACGGGGCGGTCCGCTTCCCATGGGGCCTCCCGTTCCTCCACAACCTCCGGGTCCGCTCCCGTGGGCGCCCGTCGATTCTGATGAAGATCGTCTACTACCCCCATCTCCTCGTTCGCCCGCGCTCTCTGTACGCTGGTGTAGGCGATTGCTGCTACGCCTAACGTTCGGTGAACTTCAACGCCACAGCAAAATAGTACCCACGCACAAACACACAAGTCACATCGAACGAGGAAGAAAACGGTTATCATCGAATAATATTAACTTTCTTAAGCCACTTTTTTGTACGAAAAGTTCATTGAAATAAACTGGTTTGCCTTGCTAATTGTCATTTAATTGTTGTTCCTTAACTGAAGTTAGATATACTTCGCTTGCGTCGGAATTTAATCCTGGAATTTCGCGCAAATTTCCTTTATTGAGAAACCCGTTCTCGCTGCTTGAGTATATGTCGCAAACCTGAAACTTCCCTTTCTACAATTTATGGAAACTTTGGTGTCCAATTGCAAGTCAGAAAGCTTAGCAAATATAGGTACAGGTAATTCTCAAAACTTATAGTCGTGGGCTCGAACCGAAATGAACTTTGGTAAAAATTAAATCGACCATTCTGTACCTATTGTACCTATACTCTGTCTGTTTGTCTGTCGGTCTCATAATATGCCCCAGCCTCAAACAACAGCAAAACAATCCTCAGTCTTTATTTCCAGCAGTAGTATAATATACTAACTATATATACCATAAATATTATAAATAATATATTATTAATAACAGACTACCCATCAAATCCAATACCGATTAATAATATCCATTTTTTCCTACGAAAAAAATTAAATTTTTAAAATTTTCGGAAACAATTCAACCGAATAAAAACCCAATAGTTTGGCTCATGTGCAAATTATCTTTTAAAACCCTACGTGAAAAGTAGCTCAAACTGCCCCTAAAGGAAACCAAAACGAAATGTTTTTAAAAATATTCTCTATAGTACCTAATTATTGCTAAGCTCCTAATTATTATCAACCGTAAAAATAAAATTTATTGACACTAAATCCATTCAAGTCCAAATAAATTTATGCTGCCCTTAGCAAAGCTTCCTATTTTTTCGCTGTATTCTCTCAAAATAGGTCAATATAGCCCTAAAGGAATACGCAAATGTATTTTATTTGTCTTGTTATTTGTATGTTTGTGTGTTTTGTAGTTGATATATATAGAGAAATATCTCGATTACCAGTTATTTCTAGACTCCCTATCAGCAAAAAGTTCGGTGGAGGCTTTCAAAAAAAAATCTCACTCAAATAATTCCATTATTTCACGTTATTTTAGACTTTATAGTTTTTACTTCCGTGGGGCCGTTTCCGTACATCCTAACGCAACCCGGTGTGTAGACAACTAATCTAAATCGGCTTAAAATATGGCGAATTTCTAAAAATGCTCAATTAGATAAGATTAGCAGTTTTATCTATATCCCAGTCGAACGGTTGGCACATCATTCTACAGAAAGCATGTAGGGGCTTGAATATCTTAAGTAATAACATTAAATGAAGTAATGTTACGTTGTACTTTTATGATGTTAAAAGCACGAAACGAATCTAAGCTTATGGAGATGTTCTAAGGGGCCAAGTACGGGACATACGAAGTGTCGCCGGAAGATTGAGACCTAGAAGGGCGATTCTAGAGATTTCCTATGGCAATTAAAGCAGGAGGATGATTTCTACTTAACAAAGAAGCTTGTGAACATTATAACACTCGTTTCGGCCTGGTCGTCTGGTACTCATTGATGATGCACTTAAGTGTGCTGTGCATGCATAAATGAAATTCATCTGCAATGCCGTTAGATGCTATTCAGCCGGGTCAACGTCAGTGACCTATTAGCTGATGACAACAGAAGTTGTAATAGAGAGGATCGAAATGCCGTGTTGATATGCACTAATGTTCATCTCGATTAATAGTCAACCATGAAAATCAATATATGGCCCAAACAAAGCTGCTATTGTTATACCTATTGACACCAGTATTACCAAACAAATTAAAAACCAACATAACGGCCAGAGAGCTATTCAAGTGTCAAGACAGTTTTCATCAATTCAGAGAGCAAACGAGCTAAGTTGATAACATCAAAGCCTATACAACCAAATGAACTAAATGTACATCGCACTCAGGTTTTGTTTTGACGCAAATTAATTTACACAGAATATTATAACGCGAAGCTTTTTATATCTCAATCGTTTTTACTTAATTATGGATGCACCAACGAAATGAATTTTACCACTATTTCGGCACTATTCCGGTTACAAAGTGCCTCAAATATGTGTCGAAAGTGTCGCTCGCGCAGCATGAAAATGAATATTGTGAAATGTTTTTGGTAAATTTTCATAAATATGAATTTCACGAATAAAACATTTTGTTCTGACTCTTTTTCTATCAAATAACGCATGAAGAACTTTGGCTTATTCTCAAAGAAATTAAAACCTCGTTACTCTTTGATAGCTGATTTCGCATCCGATAGGTATCTCGGTAAGGAACATATCTGCGAACATATCTGCCTTATTATCAGCCGGACGCTTATTTTTATGTAATTAGAAATATCAAAATTTGGTGTTACTTGCGTTCTTTTTAATTTCCAGGTGCGGCGCTTTCTAACAGCTATGAAGGTGCGCAAAACTAACTAGTGAGTGAAACCTAAACTATACGCAATGCAATACACTTTTTTTTATAATAAAAAGAAATAGAATATGCGCACGTTGTGCGTGACCGGTAATATGAATATCTCTGTCCTTATTAACAAATTCATCGGCGAATGCGTGCCAGTTTTCCGACAAACGTATTGTTTGAAGGTTCCATTATTTCAATGCCACTGATCGTTCGCCTATCAAGTGAGTTAGTTTGGATATCGAGCTTCGTAACTTCCTAAACATTGTGATACTTATTTCAGTTTGTAGTCGTTGTAAAAAGTTGTATAGCCGGCCAAAAACTGCTTGTTGGAAAATGCGAAGCTAAACAAATGAGGTGAAAAAGGCAATATTGTACGTTCCAAATCCTTGATTCTCCTTTTGTCAATGCTGTTGTTTTAAAACAAAAGCTAATGGCATATCTCAAGCATAATTGGTATATATAATTTTAAAGATTGCTTGAAACATGTAAATATTAGAATAATTATGAAAAATTTCGTTCTTTATATTGAAAATGTTTAAAAGGGTTTGTTTTTCCTTTTTTCACACTTTAAAAACATTTTACACCATGCGATATTTCTGGTCAACCCAAATGATATATTTTTGTAGCACAAATCTACACAAGCCATCCTCACTTCGCAGAACAATTTGCGCAATCTATATCATTTCGTATTCGTACTCGCTCGCGCAGAAAGGCTATCGTAAGAAATAAGACAGGGCATGAGTTCCTCCAATGAGCAAACTTTTTTAAGGCTGACCATCAGTAAATCTAACGTCCATAATACCGCTTTCGCTTTTCTTCAAAAGACTGCTTCTATAAACGCCTTTTTTTATTTCACCACTTTGTCGACCATACGACCTTCAACTGCGTGATGTTGACGCGTCTATCAGTTGGCGATATTTCTCGATATTTCTTCGCAGTAGTCGTCAGAGAATACATCAACGCGAACATTGTATTGCATCAACGCAAAACAATTGACATTGCGTTGAGACGATATCGGATGAGACACCACTGTCAAGGGCAAGAATTCCTGCGCGAGAGGAATCATTCGTTCTGCCATTGGATTGGTTTTGCATGGCCCGTGCCGTTAATATAAGCAAAAAGAAGCCGTACTGAGTTGCTTAGACTAAATTGAATAAGTGGATGCAAAGGAATGTGCCAAATGACTGGACGAAAACGAAATGAAGTAAAGTATGAATGAATTATGAAGAATGAAACGCCATATAAAGAAGGGGAGCAGAGCATTTCTATGTTCTTTTACGCTTAAAGGAAGACTTACAGAATCGCATTTGTGGCAAGTTGTGTTTAACCATGTTCACTATGACAGGTCCTTACTTCGTGAATGTGAATGGGGTCAAGTAGAATTTGGAATTATTTATACAAGAAAAAAACGGATGTCACGTATACAATTGGCGCGATGTACAACAATATGTGTGTTCATATAGGGGGTGCGAAGGTTGCAGCATGTGATTGCTATTATATATCTGATGTCTCCCCTGAAAATGAGTTTTAGCTTTCAGTTTCTTTCGCTTCCTACCTGCGTCGTCTTCTCTTCGACTTAGTCACACGAAGAGGTACAAACCAAGTTATAGCTGAGGTTAAAGTCGGCTTGAGTGGATAGCACCGACTATTAATCTGACCGCACAATCTTGTAGCAGCGGTGGAAGAACCGAGCTCCTGTAAAGGAACTAAGATGATGACGTCAATTTTGGCAAGATCAAATGCGGCGGTCAGACCGCGGCTGGCTTATCTTAACTTAGGCTACCTTTCGCCCTACTCTGTTGATGTCGCCCCACCTGCTTCATCCTATTCTGTGTGACAATGGTCCTCCTTTGAAGTAAGTTCTTTATAGCAGTTACGCGAAGTGACCTTTCTTCGTTCACACATACTTTATTTTCCCCAGCCCCAAGCCGGTGAGAGAAAGCGTGGTCAGGGGCTAACAGCATTGTTTAAATCTTCACTTCGCTCCACGACCAGTGTGATGGTACGATACAGAAAAGCTCGGTAGCGCCAAGCACACTGACTCTAGGTGATGTCTACGAGTGTGACACATCCAAGAGAGTTTAGCAGTGATCATAAGCCGAGAACAAGATGCACTTAACACAGTGATATGCTGCAGGAAAAACGGCGTTGCGGGGCTGGGATAATGACAACGAGGCAAATATTAGGTGCAATCTTCAAACGAGTACTACTTCATAGACATCGTAATAGGTGTCAGTGTTTCCAGAACCGACGATCAAAAGGACAAGTTTACACTATATCTTATGAAATGGTTAAAAAACAATATTCAACGAGCCTTGCTAGCAGGTCCACGCGTGTTAGCAAAGTGGTATATAAGCTCACCATGGAGCATACATTTCATGGATTTTAGATTTTGCCATATACTATGCATAGACACGACATCAGGGTGCAACCTTTTATACATCAAGCAATTGAATTTTTCCACGACTATTTCACCTGAATCCAGACTCACATTAGAGCATCTTGAATGAAGAATGCAAAAATTTTGGAGTATTTTTGCACTTAATACACACATCATAATTGTTTAGTAATTCGGCCTTTGGTTGGTTTGAGATATACGATTAAAATGCCACACTCACTGTCAAAGGCACGAGTAATCACGGCTGGAAGCTTTAGTATATACTCTGATTTTGTGCTAATTGATGATATGCTAATTGAGTAACACGAGCATTCCCCATCAATCAATTTTTTTTCTCGGTGTTGGCAACCACATTGGACTTGTCGATCGGGTACAAAAAAATGCTATTGAACGTCATTATATTTGCGCAGTGACAGGTGAGTGCAATAAAACGTTCGTTACCATCCATCGTCCTTGTTAGTAGCCGTACGTGGGGAAATTATAGAGAACGTTGAGTTCAACTAATTAAGCGGCAAAACCGTTAGTACAACGTCACGGCAGGAAATGACGTTAGCCAACGAGATAGACTGCATTGGAAAGACGGGTAGTCATAGATTATTTGTCAGTACGTTTATATACATAGCTAAAAAGCCGAGTCTATTTTAACAAACATGTATATAAAACTAGGGCGTAATGGTACGTGACGTATGCATCAGTGTATTCTAAGATATGCCCTGCAAACACTTGGTCGTTAACTTATGTCTATATTAAAATAAACAGAATTAAAAACGATATTTTATATATGTACACGTTACGGGTGGGAGTTATACATATTTAATTGACAACAGGTACTCGCATCAATGGAGCAGATTTTTAAGTGAAAGTGCACTACACGCTTCGCTCACTTCATCTTTAATGTCGAGGCAAGCTTGTCCTTCGAGCGATAGCTTCATCTCAGCCTCGTGTCCTCGAAAAGTTATAGTTCAAAAGAAAAATCATGATCAAACCCTCACCCTTCGTGACATCGCTGCTAGCTTGGGCCTGCTAATTAAGCGAAGGTTCTCAACATTCCTCTGATGCGTATATAATTAGCCCACGGCTTATTAGCATTGTATACAAGGTTACATGCTGCGGTTTACCTACCGAGAACCTGACTAGATATTGTAATCGTAACATCATGTGCACACACTTATGTAGTTGAAAGAGACAACTTTATGTAACTGGAAAATAGGTGAAGTGTGTTCTTAGTCGATGCTACGTAGAGTAGCTTAGGCATCTGAGGTATCTTTTTGGGAATAACGACTTCTTTTGGGAATAATATCTTTTTGGGAATAATAATAGGCACAGCCAACCATTTAGCCCTCTGTACGGAAATCGTTCCGCTGCGTTATATTCCAGTGCTCAAGAAAATCTAAGGGCGTAGCGAAGGCAGATAACGATCGTGTTAGCCAGATCAGTCCTGATGCGTCTGTGAGTGACTCGTAGCAAACATAAAATGTGAAACCGTTATATGAGATCGTATTATATCGACTCATTGAAAATGCTTCTAAACAGAAAAAATTTTATGGTTCAAGAATCTGCTTGTTCTCGAAGTTGCTATACTCGAGAAGATCACTAAAAGCTCTCCTGGAATTTTATTAATTAGACATTGGGTGGTAAAGCTTATTTTTTTGCAAACTGGACCGCCTGAGCAGACGAAAGGGTCTTCTTCGCTATAAAGGCGTAACACGTGTCCGCTGCTCAATAGGCTTTATTGGGATTCGCTGGCTTATTTTTTCTGCCCTTGGAATCACGTTTAAATCTTGCTTGTTTTACAGACGTCGCACATTACAGATAAATCGCCTAAAATATGATACCAATACAGTGTTTGTTTTAATGTATCCATAGATGTATGCATAGATGCATAGATTTAATGTATACATGAATGTTTCAAACATATAACAAGCAGACCTAATGTCGACTTGTTTAGTATCTAATTTGTGTTGACATCCAATAAGTAAATCGTTTTTAATAAATCTTTTTTTCTTCACATTTCCCTTTGCATGAGTATTATCGTAAAAGCAGTTTAAATGAAATATCTTATACACAGTTGTCTTTATTATTTTAAGAACTGAGCTAACCATAAACATTTTAATAATAATGATCATTACCTTTTATATTGTAGTCTGATCACGAATATATGTTTATAACCTCGGATTTCTATAAAAATTGGGTAACAGCTTTTACCACGAGCGGTTTTATATATGTTTGAAATTTTCCAATACTTTAAAAACACTCCTTATATATGAGTTTTGATTGTAACAGCGGCATATTTAGAGGAATGGGTACCACATAGAGAAATAAATGCATTGTTTGACCGCCTGACGCCATGTATACTTGACAGAGTTTACTATAAAATTATTATTATTAATATTCGCAGTAGGTATTCAGATATCACTGTTGGTTATTCAGTGGTTTGCTCCCTCACTTGTCAAATTACATATTATATTACATTATTATTATTATTATTATATTGCAAATTACATATATATATATACCTAACGGTAAACATTGGTAGGCGTTGAAGATTGTGCAAAGGCTTACAGTAAATCACAAGCAGGCATTCTAAGTTTACTAAATAGGTA
>MNPL01008491.1:6764-19980 GCA_002081605.1 Tropilaelaps mercedesae | reverse complement strand
CTTCAGATTCGTTACACGTGTAAGCATTGATATAATTATGATATGTGGCTCTCAAATTGTTTGCTACCAGCAAACACTCAAGCTCACGTTACATACTTAAACAATCTAACTCTACAAAATGGACTCAAGCTGACTCAAAAATACTAAATCGGTTATCTCGTAGATGTGTCGAAGTAGTAACGGGGACGTACCATAAGGCATGCGGTGAATGAACTAGAGACGTTTATAGAGAAGGCGCAACTTTTTCAACCACGTCACACTTTCCGACATGCTCCTACAACATGAGCACAATTGTCATCACAAAGTTTGATCATTTGTGAGCGGGGAGTTCCGAAATTCTGCACCGTTTAGTCGCTATTATGAAACAGTCAACGATTCTCCATGGAAAACAAAATAAGCACATTTATCTTTTCCTGAACCTGTCGCCAGGACGGTTCTATTGGCCTCTTGCCGTTTTCATATGACTCCGATAAATGCGCCCAAAACGTCATGAAAAGACCAACTCAGGAAAACGCTAGTAAACGCGCGTGGCCCACAACCGAGGCTAAGAAAACCAAGGTTTGTTTACGGACACGGGCACACCAGTCAAACCAGAGCAAGTCAGATATGCCGATGGTGATGCAGTCGCACCAGGGCAAGGCCCATGCGCGATTCGTGATCTTCATGGTTGCTCGATGTATGTCACGTGTATGGTAAGCTTATTCGGCAACAACATCATGAATATTAAATGCCGAAAGCACTTCTTCGCCCGTTCCTTCAACGATGACAGCGACTGGGTGAGTATTCGTTCTCCTCCCTATCTCGACAGTGCCGCTACCGCATGGGCTAACGCGAGTCGGTTTGCGGTCTGCGACGGCCGTCCGGATATCACGAAAGATGGACTGCCCTGTGACAGCGCGTCCCTGCGGCGTGGTTCGTTCCAATAAAAACGTACGGGCAAAACTTCCTGGTTCTTGTCGCCCCCGCCCCCCTTGCTTCCTCCTTTGGCTCCTAGGTGGTGTCCGCTTTGAAAAGAAAATCCTCTCCAGATTTGAGACATGCGGGTGATCCAGGGGTTTGCTTTCACACTCGTCGCCAACCAGTTTCTTCGTTTCCCTCGGGCAAAACGCGGCAGGGCCGATACCTCCCCCCGTATCCCGAGACCGCGCTGAACATAACTCTTAGCCATCAAAGTCGCATTAACCCCGACCCGGGCAGCCAGAATCTACCGCTAACCAAGAGCGAACCCACTTCGGGGCACGGCAAAGCGACGGTTTCACCCATGGCACGCGAGTACGCACGAGCCAAAAAGAAACTTCAAAGGGAAAAAGCTACCGTCTAAATAAAGGACGAAACCAGACCTCACCTCAATAGGATGACCGAACAGGCAATCAGGGACCGGATCGGGACACCACCCCGACGACGACTTTATTCTCCACGAATACCGGCTAGACATTGTCTGCGTCCTGAACAGGCGTCCAGTCAACAAACCTCGCCAGGAAACTGCCCCGACCGGAAGTAGGGCGCCCTACATCGCCTACGCAGACCGAGTGGTGTTCGTCACTGGTAGAGAGGTTGGTAAGCGTGATTATCCGGAATATACTTCAGCGGAACATACATAGCTTCTTAGGAATATACATTAGCGGTCTGCCAAGAAGCAACGTTAAATCGACAGGTAGGACGTGTAACGGTAAACGTAACATAGGAATAAGGACCCACAATCGCCAGAAAGTACTCCACGTTTGCCTTATGAACTGCCGTAAGGTCACTGCCGTCCCGTAGTAGGCCTGTGGCGGAAACGGACGGAAAAACAAAAAAAAGAACCCAAAAAGGCAAGAAAGAAGCCATCGGGTAAAAAGCGGCGAGAATACATAATTTGCATGTAATATTTACAGATCGAGCGTATCTGCTAAAAATGCATTAGCAGTCGTTACAGTTCATAAAGAAGTACGTATACGTCGGCTGAGAGGCTAATGTGTGCATTCAATCAGCAGGAATATTCATGGGCATGAAAGCCGACTGTGAAAGGTCGATGAATCAGTAGAAATACAAACGTTTCCAGATTTCTCTGTGCGAGTCATTGCCTTAGATTAAAGGGTGAATTATTTTTTAACTGCGGTATACATATATATGCACACACACCATATAATAATCTATTGTTGTTTCATATGTGGCAGATCTAATTCGAATGAACCGACGACATCTCTTGTCGCATTTGAATTTGTCACTCGATGACATTTTTAACAAGTTGTCACTCTTCAGCGGGCACGTACAGGTATTTATCTTATACAAATGCACCCATAAAAACAAAAGCAGCTCTGTTTGCTTGTCTCCGTATCAGGGGCCTGGCACCGCTCGCGTGCCGACTGGGGTATGCGCCAGTCGGATGGCCTTCACTGGGCACAATGTTCAATTCCCGCGGGGACTGACTTATCGCACACGGGAGGGGACCCTATTTGAGAAACAGTTGTTCGTAGAACAGGGTCATACGTGGTGGCCTGAGTGGCTTAATCACGGCAAGTTCGTTTCAGCACGCAGCTAGCATGGCCTGTGGAGACGTGCTTTTCCATACGCGGCATGGGCTCTCTGTTTCCCCTAGCTCAGTGACGTTTAATAAAGTCGCAGGCCTCGCAGGGCAGGCAGGCTGAAATTGTTGATGTGACCATGGGCATAAACGGACAGGAAGCGCGAGGAAGGCACGTGAGGAGGGAAGAGAAGGCAGGCTAGTTTCTATGTAGGGCGCAGATGGTTGAAGCGTTTCGTTACGTCTAAGTAAGCGATCGATAAAGCCCCGGAAAGGCTACAAAGCTGGAGTGAAGCTGACCTTCGTAAGGCTGAGCTTCGTCTTGGACAAAAGCCGACCAGAAGTTCCAATCTTCCTAACCACCATTATTCATCGCTGGTTCATTGCGGAACGTTATCCTCAGCGAAAAACCAGACGCCAGGCCAAGCGTAAGAAAGGCCCAGCGTGTCTTGCAATACAAGAGCCCCCTTCTTCTTGCTCACTTCCTGAAACAAGCACTGTTCTGTTTTCCATTCCCTTTCAGGGAAAATTGCCTTGACCGCGAGAAGCCGTGGAACATACGCGCGCAGTCTCCGCTGTCCGCAAGAATTAAGCGTGCCATTCAACACGGCCAACCGTCCAGTCATTACGAGTTCTCGGACGGAAGCAATTGGAGGGTTTCGATTGGCGCCGCCAGCAAAGCGGGCCAGGTAGAACACATTCCTATTACGGTGAGTCCGACTTTTCTTTAGTGCGTCGTCGGTCCTCAGCGTTCCGTTGTAATGATGTCCTCGAGTGCGAATCCCTCGTCAAGGACGTCTTGGGACGCTGTCGTCTGCTCAGGCCCAGCTGGCCTGCTGGCAATTGAGGGCCTATTGTCGAATTCTATGCAGTTCCCCTTTCGCGGTTTGGTTCTGGAATGTGTCGGAAACCTGCGCAGTTTCGTTTGTGAACGCATTACAAGAGCGTCCCCGCAAAACGACGAGGCGCGCGTCTAAACGCGATGTTATGGTTCGCCGCGAATTGCAGAACGAACATGGAAGAAACTGTCGAGCAGGCCCGGGAGAGAGGTGGGGAAAACCCTATATCGGTTCCACTGTCCGAACTCGGGGCGAGGAAGTGCCTTTGAGCTATGTTGACGGCACCTCGAGCCGGGTTTGTGGAATGCTCTCGAGGCAAATGGACACTTAATTTTTACGCCTCTCCCATTCGAGCGCGCATATGATTGCACGCCGACGGCGAGCCCCAACGAGAGTACGTCGACGAAGAATCGGCGCTCGAGTCTTATGGACGTCAGCTACGCGATTTTGTATCGATGTCGAGTGCTATCAGGAGCCGCGCGAAACACTCAAGAGCACTCTGCCTCGTCGTTTTGAGCTGGCAGATGACCGAAACGGTCAGGTGAGAGACCCACTACGGCGAAAATCGACGTAGATTCACTGGGAATATAGACTATACGACCTGAACAATCGCACTGTATGCTCACCTACGGGCCGTGCGCCCGCCGTACGAGATTTGGCCTGCCGAAAAAAAGGAGGCGTGAGAACCTTTTTAAAAGACCGAACTATGGGCCGAACTATGTGAAAGCGGCCGAGTCGGCTATCGGTCGGTAAGACCAGCTTAGGTTTTGAAGGCTAGTTGAGCTTCTAGACTTCTTCGCAAAAGAGTTTCGCCTGTTGAATTGAGTTGAGCGGATCTATGGCCTCGGGGCACGAGCTAGTCAGTTTGCATAGGCTATAGGACCGTTTGAGATAGATTGAAAAAGTTTCCCAGAGGCTGCGGCCGAAAGGAGTTTGCTGCAATTGTAAAATTATTAATGCCCTGTCAATAAATATATAGTAATAATAATGCAGACGGCGTCGACCGGGGATTGTGTGAATGAACTGCAATAAAGAATTTGTCAAAACCAAGAAGTTTCACGTATTAAAGCAGTAATATTATTTATGCGCAACGTTGTTGCATTTACAGGACTAAAGGCACTGAAAGAGAATTAGCCATCGTTGATGCGGTTGTGAATATACAAAAAATAGCGTTGTCCAATTTTTCAGCTCCTTCACCTTTTTCCACCGCTATGCCTTCAGCCTGATCTGATTAGTCTTCAGTTAATCTATTGAATGCATCGCCGTTTATATATCACTTTTAATTCCTCATATAATCCATGCATCCTCATTAGTCCCTTTTCCACAACGTCATATATTGAGGAAAGCTACAGCTGGAACGAACATTGGAGAGAAGCGGTAATGCTAAGAAGCATCCGGGTCCATTTAGCTTTTCTAACAAATGAGGTCGTGTACATAACAAATTGACGCTGTCGAGGTTGGATTCATAACGTGATAACGCCGTCCTGCGCGATTGTCGAAGCGAGACAAGTTTCCCAAAGTCTCTTTCGTTTTATATTTGTCCCAGCACATGTATTTAGCAAAAGCAAAACAAAGAATCAAAACTAACCCAACACGCCGCAGACCTCAAGCAACGAACCCGTTTCAGGCACTCGGTTTTCTTACCCGATTCCACCCCTCTTTCCAGGCAATCTACGCGTTTACCAGCATCCACAGAACACGTCGGTTCATGGTTTGACCGAAAATCTGCCAAAAGGCCACCGTACACACTATCTTCGCCTCACTTCGTGCAATTCCCACGAGCTTCCCATCGTTTGCCTCTGTGGGTAGTCTTTACGGCCTCGGTGCCTACTCTAGCGGCCTGAGAACAAACCAGGGCCAGCTCAGGGACTCGGACAAAGTCTCTGATGTTACAGAAGTTGCGCGAACGGCAGGCGTCATAAGTACACAGAAGAGGTTACGCAACGAAGCGGCACTCGGGCCAACGCTGGCGTGTAAACCTTTTGACAAACGATAAACAAATTATGTTCCTTTGCAACTCCCCGAACGCGCCTACGCCGTCGCAGCTATAACTGGGTCATAAAGTGACCTGGGGGAGGTCTGTCGGAGGTCCACTCAGCGACGATGGTGCTTTTGGACGTGAAGTTTGCTAATTCGATGACGCTACACAGAACAATGAAGCCGGTTGGCCAAGGAGGGCGGAACGACGGGCTTGGTTAAAAAAGTGAGTGCTATTTTGTGAGCGGTAATCAACAGGCAATACCGATATGAATCAACAGGATAGACATAACGGGGTATTTGCCTTGTGAGAATCTGCAAGATAGCCGGGACACCCCCACTGGGCTTGTTCGTAGAATGGGGCAATCTTTTGGCAGGTGTGTGTGCGTTCAGGACAGTCGAGTTGAGGGCTAATATTTCCAGCGGTGTCCTGTCACATATGCTGCATTCGATTGCTTGCGCTGTAAATAAAGTGTAATAAAATTACGTGCTTTTTTTTTTATTGAGGACGACAGAAAGGTTAATTAGAAAGACTATCGTTAATGATCGTCTGGTTAAACTATTGAAAAGTGGAACCCCCTAGGCGTATGCTGCCTGCGAGAGGGAAATTCGCGAATGCGTTCGATAAATACACTGTAACGCTCCTGGATAGGCTTGTCTCCGCTCAGAGGTTCAGTTCGGTCCTGAAATCTAGTCCTGTTAGGTGTGTAAACTCCGATGCAGGCCACGAGTCAAGAGTTCCTTGAAAAACCACATCTTTGTGCTACGCGTATATTAGTCCACAGCCAAGAGGATACGACGGTCAGAGTGCTTTCGCATGCATCCGCAGTGACTCGGAATATGTCGACAGATTTTACATTGGACGTGTGCTCGGTTTGTTTGGAGATATATTTCACGCAGAGGTAATTTCGCTAATGAGATAGGGCCGCAATCTCGTTCATTGCATGCATCGTCTTCACTTGAGACGCGGAAAAAAAACGCTACGACGTCTGCGGCTCTCTATTAACGCGCGTGGCGACCGCCTCATCATCTGGAACCTGCACATAAGTAAGCAAGGTAAGAATTTGCTATTCATGTAATGAATTAATCCAATAATTAACCAAACCACGTCGTACACCATCTCAATACAGGCACTGAGCTGGTATTCAGTGTCAAGTCGGAACTACATTATGGGTATAACCAAGGCACATTTTACTAGGTACAGTTATTCACCATTCCACAGTGGCCTCGGTTCATTGCCTAGAGAACAAACGTGTTTATTCGTTTACTTACGGAAGAAATTTATTGCTAAGACTTTGAAAGCGCACATTGTCTGCGTTAGCTAGCTCAACGCGACTTGAGATTTGACGTTTCGCCGATATCTGGGACAGTGTAAATGCGTCGATAGTGAAGACAGTTCCTGACATCCTATCGCCTCGAGCTGTTTCTGCCGCAGACAATTTTACCAGTTAGCCTGGTCTGTCGATATGACCTTACCACCGTTCAATGCTGCCTCGCAGGCCGTCGGCCTGCGTGGATGTGTCCTAGCAAGGAGCTGGCCATTGCCCCATTGTTACAATGCCCCAGCCGCTTCAAACGCGTGTTGACCTTGCTGTTTTTCGGGGCCCGTTTTCTTCGGGGCCCTTTCAAGGCTAAGTAACGATGTACGCCGGTACGTTCTGCCCCTGCTCTCTAGACGTCCACAATGCCCCGAAGACTTCAGCCATTGAGTCCTGCTTCTAATGACTCCCCGCCATAGCACATGAGAATTACAGGGTATTGCCGGACTTCTCATCAGACCTTGTATATATATATACCATTCGTTTCGCGGAAGGTTCGCTTAGGACAGACGGCGGTGAGCTCAACGTTCACGACTCGCCGTGTCGATGTTTTGCCTCTGGGCCTGTTTTCACCGCCGACCGCACGGCCAGGACCACAATGAAAAGCGCAGGCCTCCATGGCGGAAATGCCCGTGGCGTTAATTTTACTATGGTAGACATTGGCCTGTCGCAGCACCGGCTCGGAACGAAGGGCTAACGACGCCCAAGGTATATGATAACTGCACCTTTACCAAATGGGAGCCCAGATGAGGATAGGACTTCCCAGCTGAGATCGACTTTTTTAGGTTCTCCCGTAGAGGTAGACCCACGCATAAGATCAACTCAGACACGCATTCCGCTCGCAGTACAACTGCATAGACCTTTTCGTCAGTAATTTACTTAGAATATGCTCGAATATGCCGACGGGTACCGCGACATTTTTTCCAGTTGGGGTCCAGTCGAATAGAACTAGTCCACTTTAGCGTATCTCCCCGCTTTGGCCTCTAATAACTATTACTCGTGGAATAACTGTTCCTACCAACTGGGACACGCATAACCCCAAGGACCAAGCCTGACGGATTCAGCGGGGGTCGAATACTCAAACCGTCCATCCACACCGACGCATCAAGAAACGTCAACCGAAAGCCCTTCTCCCGTCCAAAAAGTCCAACCTCGACGAACCTCGAAGGAACGACGACAAACAAACACATCGAAGTCGCCGATGAGATCTGCAGCCACTGCGCCTCGCAAACCTTCATTAATCGACCCCGGCAGCTCCAGGGTGGCAAGAGCTATATCCTGGGACAAGCCAAGAAGTTGTTTAAGCCACCTCGTAATAGGCCAGGAGCCGACTATTCGTCGACTGTATGCCCACCCTGCGCGGGGCTGGACAAAACTCACTTTGTCATTGAATATGGGAAATATTTTCGAAAGCAAACGAACTTCGGTCGTTGGTACGGAAAGGCGGTGCAGGCACCAACAAGTAGGCACGACAAGTTCAAGACGCTGTTAGACCCGCATTAATTGTGCATACTTTATAGAGCCTGGCTGTTGCATTGGATTCGTAACAGCATCGGCTGTTCGTATTTATGCTCAATTAGCTCTGCCGATGTTGTTTTACCGGGAACGCCATGCAATTGCCTTGCCTTGAACGCCCTTGACGGCGCGTGCGCGAATGACGGCCTTCGCCGCGCCACGGGTCCGGTTAATGGAAAGCGCTAATCAAAGACTCCATGTCAACGCTGATATGCCTACGCGATGTCGGCTTAGATGTCCTGCCACATCAGGACATCCCGCAATATCGCCGCTGCCAACACCGGAACGCTGATGCATCGTGAAGCAACCACCTGTAGAATTAGATTACGGATAAGCGAAGAGTGCGGCTCCGTTCAAGCTCGCCAGAGGGAGTCGTCGTAAACTCAAGCGAACGCCGAACCGATACGGTGGCGATAAAGCATCAGACTGACGGGGCGTTAGTGAGATCTTACGCGGTGGACTTACGCGGATATGGACATAGGTAAATAAAGAAGCTTTGATGATATATTGTGCGGCGCAAATACGACAACTAGTTACGATTAGGTAGGATTAAGACATTCGAAGTGACCTGCCATGACGTTCCCTTGCAGTAGGAACTGTGCTTGCGAAATAGGCGTGCGTCGATCCAATCGCAAAACAGGTTAGGTTACGTTGAACAGGGCTGACGCACGCCTCGCAGCATCATAACGAATGCTCTACGGGAAGCCAGGTGAATACCAGGAGGATCGCACATAAATAATACGATGCAGTCTTTATACAGCGAAACAACGGCTGGGCCATCGAAAAAGCTGCAGGCCGATGTGCGTGCACCCGCCCGACTGTAGATATTCACCTACATATTTGTCTCACTATCCCTGAGGCAAAGTATGGTCGCCACGGAGCCATTCGCGCAACGGCCGACCTGCTAAGGACCACTCCGCCATTATTCGTGCTCGAAGTAGGAGTTTTCGGCTTTTCCGTCAGAGACTCCTTTGTGCGAATCGCCGCAGCGGCCCCGTGCAAGGGGTCAAGGCATAGCTCTGTAGAGGAGTAGCTCCTTGAAGGAGGGCGGACCATCGTCATAATAGATACAGGAGACTTATAAAGAATGGGTTCTCATCGCTACCTCAATCAGTGGGGTCGTTCCTGGGCTTTCTGCAGGTAGCAAACGTATAGAAAGCGATAGCAAAGTGCTCCAGTGGGATTGTACCCACTTAGGTCTTGCTTTGACCTTCATTGGCCTGGGCTACGTTCGGCCCCCGGGGCCGGCCGTGGTCTCAGAGGCGACGAAACAGACTTCTGGCGGAAACAGCACATATCACGCAGATGAGGACTTCTCCACGTGTACCCACATATCATGACGGGAACGTCAACCTTGTCAACTTTGCTCCTCACCTCGCCTACCGTCGTTGACACCAACGGGCGTTGATTGCAGACGGCCCGCGACTGGCCAAGATGGCGGCAACGAAGTCAATCTGCCAAATATCGGTAGTACCCTTCGACGAAAGGCTGTCCTAGGGTTCCCGGCTAACGACATTTCCGAGACGAACATGGCCGTTCTTGACAAATGCCAAAACCTCGCCCTCTGAAATCGATTACGACATTGGCTCATGACGAACAGAGCTGAACAGCGGAAACGAATCCAAACAGGGTCCTTCATAATTCGGTTCTACCGACATAGCAGCGCTACGATGAGAACTTCGGATGTAGGCCGAACGTAAGTACAACGGGTAAAATCGTTTCTCACTGCCATCGTCAGCCGGGCCGGGCTGCAAACCGGTAAAGGCCATATAAATGTCCCCAAATCGATATTCAGCCTCAAAACATTGAGCTCACCTTAGTCTGGGTGTCAATTTTTATTCTTAGTAAATTTCGGCCACGGTTGACAGGGTCGGTTGACAGGGTCGTTGTTTAGTAGTACACAGCGGTATAATCCAACCGCTCTACGTCGGGCGGCGTCGATGCAAACCCCCACCCGCCGCCTGGCGTAAAAAGGCGTCGAAGCAAAACCGATAACAAAAACGAACTGCGTTTATCAAGTAGGCGGAAAACACAGTGGCTGATGTTATCTTGCCACGTGTGCCCGACGTGAGTTTCAATGGCGACGAAGGTCATATTTGGATCAGACATTCAGATCGGGTCAGCTTGAATGGATATGGCCGGAAACAAACACTTTTAGCGAAGTTGATACTCGTGGACTTAATTGGTCGCCATTAAAGCTAAATCGGCGTAACCGAACGCCGATGCCAACCTGCCCTCGAAACATGCAGACTAAACGATTCTAGCGGAAGCCAATTAATAGCCAGTAATAATTATCACCGTCGATAATAATCCGCTAATTATTTCCGAACTGAAGTCAAAATGCGCTGTGTTTCGACGAGCAGGGCGGAGTCGCTACTATTCCAAACCAGTCACTGAAATGCGGTTCCTCGCACGCGGGCGGCATCAACAGCAGCTGTTGGAAGACTAAACGTAAAGCTAAAAACTTTGTCAGTTTCCCTGTCATCGGCCGACGGGTCGATGGACGGGGCTATGAGTGTCGGTGTTGTGCCGAGCAGGCGACGATGACCTGTGTAACTCTCGTAGAAGCAACATCAGAGCGGGGTTTTGTCTTTTTTGAGCACAACTTCCGCAAAACCCCACTTCCTCGTAGCCTCGGCCGGACCCACAAAGGTTGGCTAGCAGAAGCGTTTCTCGTTGTGAACCGCGTCCGGGATTAGCCTCGCAATGAGATACGAATGTCTTGCCCACAACCGATGACGTAGGCGGCCTAACGAGTAAGGCCTGCTCAAAGAGACTATAAGAACGGGGCGTTTGAGTCCAGCAGAGGAGTTAAGCTCACGCATAGATCTTCGGCCAGTTCGTTTCAAATATACGCGCGCGCGCGCGCGTGTTTACGTGGGCGTCAAGTGTACGAGACGGTGTGATGGCCTACGTGACCTGGCTCTATAAACCTCGCACAAGACGATTCTACCGACAGTTAGATACCAACTGCATAACGGCTAAGCTCACCAATCAACTTGAACTCCGGGAGGTCTCGTTTCGCGCGTTGGTGAGGTTCTATAAAGGCCGCATATCATCTGCAGGGCGAAAGCCGTAATGCTGGCCACTCCCGTTGGGTCGCAATTAGCAGTTAGTCTGCAGCGCGTCGTACGCTTCCGTCTGTACCCGTACTACGCGCCTTCGAAGGCCGGAGACAAACCATCGATGCAATTCGGCGTTTGCGCAAATTGAAGATCTGGATTGGGGCCACCGGCGTGCGCGAGCGAGGTGCAACCGGACAATGGGCCGTGGAGTGGCGTACGCGCTGAGTGGACGGCGAGACTATGGAAACGCTTAACGTTATTGTATTAGCCGGACAACGGATGTGCATAGGTCGTAACGAGGTGATCGAACGGAGCCTAGGAAATTCATCACGGCAGGCCCGTTGACGTGTTGACGTACACCTTTCTTAATTAGGCAAACCCCTAAACCGGCTTTATGGGGCTGCGGGTTGGTTGAACCCGTCTCGCATATTTTCTAGCCATGATCAGTGATAATGGCGACATCGGCGCTAAAAAACTGGCCGGCGTTCTTAGACGAGATCTCTCACAGGTGGTGTGCTTGTGTGTGTGTGTGTGTGTGTGTGGGTGATGAACAGTTCATAAATAACCGTCGTAATAAGGTTCAGCAAACACGTCGAAAATTCCTACAGACATCCTGAGTCATTCTAACACGTGGACGACCTCTGCTGGTCGAAGATCTCCGGAGAGATCGTACGTTCGTTTGGACATGGGGAAATGTATTTTTTTACCCCAACAGAGCGGCTGGCACTCTAAAACACCAAAGCGGAGCTCCACGTTATGGTTTTCCAGTGACCGAGCGCATCCTTCCACGGTCCGAACTCGTACCAAGAGCATTTATGCTTTTCAAGTGCAGTTTCACCCTATCAAGGCTGTCTGTACACTAGATTCGCCTGATCTTGACAACCGGCGCTTCACGACTTCATCCTGCATCTATTTACTCATACACCGATCCAACTATCGAGAATTAAGTAGTCTCAAGAAGGCATGCGCACATCAATGCTTTAGATGTATGAAGCCAGCCTAGAATGCGTCACGTGTACTAATGTATGAATTACGCTGGTAAAAAAACAGAAGCCCTTAACATCGCCGAACAACACCTACCTGTCCTAGAACAGGTCGTGTTTGCGTATTTCACAAAGGCATACTCGACACGAGCCACTCAGGTCTGTTCCACAAACGCTGTGCCTATTTGAAGTAACAACGGATTCGCTGTTCGATCAGACTTTCATCGTTCTCAAGGTTTTAGCGATCAGAGGTTTCAGACCAATAAAGCCCGTCATGATGGCTATAATAGAGTTTGCCTTTAACCTTATAAAGCCAAATAAACATAGACACGCTAAATTCTGAACTGCCCTCAGTAGGCCAATAGGGAAAGGCAACGTCTTGAAGCAACTGCACTGCCATTATAGGGCCCCCTCAATGATCGGCGGAGCTCGATTTTGCGGGTTTTCACACCGGCACCGCACATGACTGCCTCCGACGACGGACTCGAACGCGTCGTCAAATCCTAAACTCGCACGAACCTCCGATCGAGCCGCTGTGTCCCATAGCCTGGACGCATGGCCAATTAGGAAGTCCTCGTCGGACGGACGTCCTCGATTGGACCTATTTGGACACCTCTGCCCGCGTATCTCACATCGGTCGGCAACGCCACCCGAGGGTGAATAAACAGCATTGATTGACACAATTGTAACGTACAATGCGTCTAGTACGCGTGACACGTCACCCGACGAACCCGAGTGTAGGCTGCGAGGGTTGTGTTGATATTCAGCAGAGCAGACGTACAAAAGATCTGTCAACGGCGGATGTTGAGGTTGTCAGCCTTGCATAACATGCAACAAAGCGTCTCGGTTAGACGAACGAATGTTCGTTTGGACGCTTTTTCTCCAATTTTGAGGTCTCACTCAACAGAGCGTAATCACTTTGTGCATGAGCCTGCCCCCCGTTCCTGCACGGAGACGCGTACACCCTTGCGCACGCACGTACGTTTCGACCGTGCGTTTACGGAGATGTTGCTGG
>MNPL01008490.1:16355-34562 GCA_002081605.1 Tropilaelaps mercedesae | reverse complement strand
TATATATATATATATATATATATATATATTTATTTATATATATGGCGAAGGGGAAAACCTTTCCTCGATTTCTGAAAAGAAAGAGCTGCCAGTTGCAATAATACTCAAAATCGAGCTGAAGGTACGCCTATTTTTGAGATCAGTCTAACTCTGATAGTATTGTCGCTCAATATTGGTTTCGCCAATGGTTGAAGTGCGAAAAGAAACGCTTGTAAGCAATAGCGCCAACATAATACATCAGGAAGAGGCGACATGAGGTACCGGAATTCCAGGGTAAAACCGCTTAATTTTTCTTTATTTTCGAACTCTTTTATAAACTGCTATGAGCGTAAAGTTTTCCATCTTCAGTTCCACAGATGTGGATCTCTGTTCTTGAATACTTTCGAGTTTCAGCTATTGTTCAAGGCTGCACCTTGCGTTTTACCGGTTTCGCTTACGTCATAATCTTAAGTCTGCGCAATAGCCCTCTTTCGTTTAATGGAAACGTCTGTGTGGACAACACTAGCACAAGCAAGTACGGTGCTGCTTGCTGATACAGATGAGAGCTATGAACAAACCGAGCAAAATATGAAGGGAGAGCTGTCAATTGCTGCTTGTTGGTGTAACTATGGATCAGCCAAACCACCTTTTTCATACGTAACTGGCTGTCCGTGGCTTCTCTTTCTAATAGACAGCGTTCACTAACCACGTTAATCAAGGCCTTGATCATATGTCCTAATATATACGATGCGTCCAATGTTTAATCTAGTCTACAACTCAGCTTCCATATATATTATATATTTATAATAGCAATCCATGCACCTGCAGTAAAACTACTAGGCATGTAGAGCGGTTACATCTTTTATAGAAACATCTGCTCCGTATTTTTCTGACAGTGGTAATAAAATTTATCTTTATTTTTATACAAGAGGGAGTACCCTAGGTAACACGCTTTTTCAAGAAACATACAGTCTTGTCAATTCCACCAATATTCTAAATTGCAGAGCCGTTTGGAAAACATTGATTAAATTAGTTAACCACGACGCCAGAATAATTTAATATATCAATTCTTTTTTTAGAAACTATACAAATATAATCTATATGACAGAAAGTTAATTTCTTTTGTTGGATGGGTTCGCTATTATTTTATCCACATTAGGGTTAACTGCGGACATTTTAGAAACAACTGAAAGCGACAAACTGATCGTCACATATATTTTGCCTCTCAAAATGTCCTTCTTCTTAGAGGAAATTTTTCGGTACAATAGAATGTAAACTAATTCTATGAGGTTGACCTTTCAGAGACTTGCACTCTAGCCAAGTCCTCGATGCGCTTGGATCAATTTTAGTACGGCCCAAAAAACCTTATTCCGCCCACGACGACGCGAGAGGTGCACTTCTGAACGCGATCGCTCGCCGCTCGGGAACAGCTGCTAGAGAAGAACATCATTAAATTTATCACGTTACTCAAAAAGTGCAAAATTTCAGAGGCCAAAAAATGGCGTTTTTATACCAAGGGACATCAACTCACTGTATCAAGGTGGCAGCTAAGTGACTGACCCAAGGAAGTAAAATGAATATATATAAGTGCATACATGTTAGAACACCCACGATAGGCTTTCGAAAAACCATTCTTGGAAATACAGGCCGACGGAGAAGAAAGCTTCTTGCATATGTGGCGTTTGTCAAGCAAAGTGTCAATACCGGAAAAAACACCTACCAAGATAGTGTCTGATATTGACTGGGTGGTCTTCGTTTAAGTAAGGTGGAGTGAAAATAAGAAAGAGTTGACAGTAAACCTGTTTAAGGTAAATTTTAGGTGACAGAAAAAAGATGCGTTGTGTTTGTGCACCTCTACGATCGACCTTGTATTAGAAATATTGGCAACGCTTTCCAACATAGCTATTTATGTTTATAATATGTTCGAGGCACTATTTAGATTCAAATGTCTACAAAAAACCTGTAAGAATTGGAAAAATCAATAAAGGCTTGCTTTTAGAGCCATTACATTTTTGTAAATTTCCTTGCTTGGGCCATGTTATGCTTAGTTACACCTAATACAAATTAATATGATTATTTCTGGTCAGAAACATTGCCAATGAGTTGGATTTTTCTTGGAAAAGGCATGTTTCTAAAAATAAACAGTGTACTGTTTTAAATTATTTCCAGCACCTACGAGAGCTCAGCCTAAATTGCGGAAGGTATTCCATTAAAGATTCGAAAATTAAATCAGTAAACGTTCTAGAACTCAGTAAGTACCGCTTTCAGGTATAGAGGTCATGCGCCAATGGATGCCAACGTATATTCATTCGCTTTCCAAGTGGCGATGTATTTGAAATATTTTGTCTACCATGCCAGAGCGATACAAAACAATTTAATGTAAATAAACATAGAGAGAGGTAATTTATTACGCATTAACAGCTCGATTATATAACGATTTATTCTCGCACCTGCCTCACTTTTATAGGCCTCGGTTCAAAGTTTTTGGATATCTAAGATGTGGATGTTTTTGAGGTGTCTGCCTAATGTCCTTAGTGACATTCTTTACCGTGGCGAAGCGGATGTGTGATCTTTAGTTGATTTTATCTGGAAAGACCATTTTATAAAAATAAAGGTCCATTCTTACATTTCTTAAAAACTATTCTTAAACATTCCTAAACTTAAATATTTCTTGAATTCTATGTTCTGCCAGCAAGCGAGTTTCCATGTGCCGCTTACGATACAGCTTTAATTGCCGTTTACTGTCATTTAATAAAACAAATTGAATGCTCTGTTCTTTGAATTCAATTATATTCCATAAGTAATAGGGTTCACGAATATGGGCATAAAAAAACTAAGTTTCATACACATTATCCAAATTATTCAATACGTTCCATGGTAATAGGTTTTTTATTTTTTAAGAAATTAAAATAAGAATGAATTTCAAGAGGTATTTTGTCACTAAGAATTTTCCTTTAAGAAGAAAAATACTATGAAAACTACTTCATTTTCTTGTACTTTTAGGTCCCATCGCCGGCTTTTTTCTTAGCTTTTTCCCGTCTTTCTTCATTTATTCCAAGTCAATGCCACAAACAATCGTTTTGAAACCAGATAATTAAGAATAACCTGGCTGAAGCACTCTACTTCTTCTTATTCTTACACGTTTTAAAAATGACTCTACTGATCGTCCAAAATATATGTTGAGTGATGGAATTAAACTTTCAAGATGGCCTCTTCCGTGCTCAATGCCGGTACAATATAAGCCAAGTCGATGACGATAAATTTGTTCAACAATGATGACTTTTTTAGATCGCAGCAGTAGCCGAGCGGCTGTTGCCGTTTGTGGATATCTAACATTTGAGTGCTGTCAGCCATTGCCGGCATAAATTTTGTACACTTGGCCCTCACCGGAGCAGCGTTATTTTTACAGAAGTGTCAAGGTAGCGAAAACATCATGAAGTCAACGGTGGCTAAACGGCTTGACAGCTGCTGGCAGTGACGACGCTACATCGAATGCCAAGCGATAAAGCACACAAGTGTCCACCCAAATGGCGGCTAATGGCTAGACCAATACGAAGTCATAAACAAGAAACAGTGAGATAAAGGCGATCAACGAAATGGAGTATTTGATTTAAGGAATTCCCAAGAAAATCGGACGTCACATATTTGTACTCATGGCTCCACTAAATATCCGAATTTTGGCTCCGCGAGGCCATTCCTTATTAGCGAACAGGCAATCTTGGAACTTGGACAAATAAATGCATATGTTCGAAATGCTCTTTAGGATAATTTTCAACTCACGAGTGGGTAAAGCTGAGAATTTGACTGGCCTCTTAGCTTCCCATTTCGGTCCATTCTAAATAAATTTAATACCTTAGATAATCTCAGAATAACAATGAAAAGTAGAAAACGAGTTTTAGCCATTAACGCTTTATAAAGATAACAAAAAAAGGTGAAGGAGAATATTTCGCAAGGCACAAGTGTCACAGTTTTCATATCAAATACGATTATGATATATTGACGGATGATGATATGCGTCCAATAGAAACTTAAGGTCATGAAATTGAATTATTTGCTGCATTGGGACCGATACTTTGCCTTGTAGCTCTTGTAGCGCCAGAGCGCTGTATTTTGATTGCACCAGGGGCGACAAATCTTTCTGTGCTATGAAATGTAACCAGTAACATATTTTGAGCAATACATTCAATTTTATCCTGAACGTAGACAGGTACCCCATAAAATGGGCTATACTTTAAGCATTCACTAATGTATACGATGCGCTTTATAACATATATAAATTATACAATATCAAGCTGCATAAAGCTGTACTGTGATTATAATCTTAGGTGAGGTTATTTGTATGAACAGTGCATACAGGGTTGCCGAACGGGTACACGTTCTACCGTACAAACACGCCAATCAACACTTTTCCACCAACATAAATGTGTTAACGTTAATCTAAATAAACATAAATGTAAAATATGTTATCTAATTACGACGATTAAATATAGTGTATATATTAATATCAAGTTTTTTAGAAAAGAGTTGACAACGCGCTGACAGGCTTCTGAATAATAATGTTTCTGATTTATTAATGTGTATTATAATATGTAATAAGTGCAGCAACAGTGACACTCTTTTTTCTAATACATCAGGCGCTTCCACGGGTATTGGATCTTGGAGAGCCGATTTTGTATTTGTTCGGAGTGTGTCATCTTTTCTCAGTGATATTTAATTGAGCCGGAGCGTGAATGTTTACTACTACAGTAACAAGAATCCTGGTTGTCCTTATCTACCATGCCCTAGATTGTGCATCCTAAGCTGATATAAAAACTCACACTAGCCCACTTGCAACGGAATTTAACTATGCACACTAAAAAAGTGGGCCTACAGATAGAGCGCCAATTTGTTTTTGTAATAACTAAATATTTTACCCTTACAATAATTTGTTTGTTAATTCATAATAGCAGCTTTGCATGATAAGCTCAGAAAAGTTGGTCAACATATCGCAACATCGATTTATCGACTTTTTGTGGAATCTTGAATCGGACCTTTTCATTTGGAGTTTATGCAGTTCAAAACGATGATTCCATCTGTCTTGAAAGTATATGGCCCTCATAGTGTTTATAAAGATATAAAATTTTCCCATATATTACAATTATTCTTATATATTACAAAAGCACATTCACCGTTGACCATGAGGTACGTTTCATAATATCCAATTTCTACGAAAGCTACATTAGGCAAAGTCAATTTTTATGCACAGAATGAGAATTTTTCTAATAAGAGCGATCTTTCAGCGTGGTCTAGATCAGTTGATGCAATATACTAATGACTTCGAAAGATGCGTGGCAAAGTATGACAACATTGTATTTATTACATTACTCTAACACTATCAGCTGTCTGCAACATCTTTTCGTACAAACAGCACGATCTATCTAAAAACTTTTTGTGCCTGGCCCTGGCGGCGTAACCAATATCTTGAACATTACTCTCACTGTTTTGTACGGTTGACGAAGCATCATAAAATATATTTATTTCATATGTAGAAAATGGTGCTATGCTTCATGCAGTACTAATTGATGAAAAGTTAGAGCCCGTACAGTAGCATATAGCTGTCGCTTGCCTGATAGCAAAACCGATAGGTGGGATTGGTTCAATGGGTAGCCCCAGCACACTGCTGTACATCGTCACACTGCCTTGATGCGGAATTGATAGCTGTGTGGCAGTGGGCTGGCTCGACTAGCTATAAAGGTTCGACCGCTTCAGCAAGACCCCGTCAGTCGACAAATACATCGCCATCGACACGGATTTCGCGCTGTCGTTTTGGTCTGTCGTGATTCGGCGATTCTTGGCAAGCTTGTACAGCAAACAGTGACAGCCGACTAGCTACATAAGACATACACACCCATACGCGTATCAAACACACAGCTACTCCACACAATGTACATCGACTTCAAGTTTTTCACAACGTTTGCTACTAGCGTTCTACAGCTGACCTTCTGGGCTGACCGGTCTGCTGCTCTACCAGCACCTCAGGCTTATGCAGCAGCCCCCGCAGGCATTGGCAAAATTCCCGCGTTTGCAGCCAACGTATATGGACCTCCACAAAGTCTTCACTTACACGTGATCCCGACGAAGCAGGTAGCGACCATCTATTCGCCAACACCGGCAGCTCACGCGGCTGCCGCCCCAGCCAGGTACGCAGCCGCCCCAACTTCGGTTCCGAGTACCTATGCTGCAGCACCCGTTGCCGCCCAAGTAGCTAGCCAGTATATAGCATACAACTCGCTCGCAAAGGGCGCCGCCCATCACTAGTTCCCTGTAATGACTTAAACTCAAGATCAGTTATCTATTCTATGGGTAGGTAACAAAGAACGAAGGCAAGGATTCCCATGAGTTTGATCAGACTGATGAACAATCCGCTTTTCCTTTCCCGACCTGTAGAATATACAGTGCAGATTTCGCAATGAGATGCTGCAGCTGTTAGTGTCGTTTGCACGCAAATTCTTCCTTGTGTCTTTGTAAAGTTGTTACATATTGGCACCATCGGAGCTTCTCATTTGCTGCTATTTCTAGAGCGTCGTTCAGAATTGTGCGAGAACAGTCTTGTCGGACTACTGCAACTTAACTTGTTTCCTATGCATACACTCTCATACTTTTTATGCTAAGGCTACGTTTCGAAATTCGGGACAGCTGGGCCCACCAGGCTGAAACATCGGTTTCTGCTAAACAGCGAGAAATGAACTCTGATAGACTCCTTCTTCCGGTAGGAGTTGTGTATATATAAGAATATTACAAATGTATGTATAAATACACACGTTTATTTGTTGTGTTCATTTTGTTGTGATTTTTTCACTTGTAAGTCTAAGTATGTTTAAATACGTTCGAGCTGCGGCAATTTCAACCAAGTATTTTTGTTTAAAGTCTCTTTGTTTTCCATATTACCGTATTATAAGAGGTACCGGGAGAACCTTATAGATAAACTTGACGTCGACAAGATATTAGACGAGAAGTCCTAAGCTGCACGCTACAAACATGAGAGAAATCCGAACACTGTCACCGCGTTGATTTTAAGTTGGTCGACTCTACAATTAAAATTGCCCCCACTGGGTTTTCTAGGAAGACGGAAGCAATTGAGCTCCGTTTAAGTTGGTTGTCTGCGCTGCACGATCAGTGAATTAAAGAATAGTTGGATGATTACTTCTTGAAAACTCGAATTCCGATATTATTTTCAATTATATTTTAGTTGCATTTTGGTGATGAACGTACATGAGTATTCGTAAGCAGCTATATATGCATGATGTGTTATATTTAATTGAGTTGCAGCCGAAAAATGATAGCAGTAGCGACAACTCCAACTGCGTCTTGGCCACTTCTTCTACTGCTTCATTTCAAACGTCTTCATTATACTTGTCCCATAAGTTAGAAAACTGATTGCGCAATAAAATTATGAGCTGCATCAGTTAACGAGACACTGCTGGAACAGATCTCTTTCTCGTCTCTTTCTCAACCTTTAGTATTACTCTATTCTACGCCTTGATGTGCCACATGCAAGTATTTCGCAAAACGGCAAATGGGTATCCATATAGAGCTTCTCCGGCGGACGAGGTGATTGTCTCTAGTAACTAGCTTGTTCCTAGCCGATGAATGGAGATAAGTTAACGAGAGTAGAGGGAGAATCTTTAGGCTACGGGTCTTCTCTTATTAGAGATGGTACGAGCCAGAGCCACCTTTATGTGTGCCCAGCAACGCTGTGGTGGCGCGCGCCAGTGATTACGAGCAAACAATAGCTTGGATGACGGGTTAGACAACGGTTAGACTTAATTTCTGTCGGGCGGAAATAGCCACACATGATAAAGTCGAGTGTGTCTCTATTGGAAGTACAAGAAGTTCCACATATAAAGAAGACTTAGCTTCCATACGTGCATATTTTTATGCCACGTTGAAACAAGTTGCACTTGCATTGCAGGCCCTACAGAGGAACAACTAGGTCAGAGGTAAAGGAGCATTGCGGGCGCTATCCCGGCAACAGACTACCAAGCTCGCTCCCAGTCTTTATTCCCTAGAGGCCGGCTATACAGCCTACTGGGTGGCATTTCATAAGCCTACGGGAAACTAAAGAAGGAACATCCCCATTACCCGTTTCCATGGCATGCGATGTACGGATAAACAAGAGGGATTGGAGCTGCCTGTTCACATTATCTTTCCACACGACGATCCAATACTGCCTATGCAGCCATCACTAGTGCCCGAGGCAAGAACGGTAACTAACAGCGGGCCGACTGCCGAACGGCTGTTTCTAAGTACCTCGAATAGAGCGACGCTCTATAGACTGAAACAACGACGCGTCCTTGCTTCAACTTCCCAACAGGTTCGCCACTTACTCATAGATGCGCAGAGATATAAATGCATCGTGAACAAAGTACCCGTCGAAACGCCTTCGCCGGTATGCGAATTTTAGATGAAAATAGAACGCGCTTTCGCTACCGCTCTACAAGCCAACAACGGCTATTCTGACCCACGTGTGGTCACAACAGGACAATGTATAACAACTTCACTATCATACCTGCAGTTTAAGAAGAGCTTATTTTCAAATATTGACATAGCTTTGGGCACATCTAGCGATCCGCAAAAGATTTCGTATGTTTCAATTTCATCTTCTTGTGTAGCATATTTAGAGCTTGATAAATTTTTGTGAGAAGTACAAAATTGCTAATACCTCTGCATGCTGCGTCGTCATGACAAGTAGTTGATTCATCGGACGCGTTACATTTGTTGCTACCCAAATGCAAAGAATCACTAATAATATCTTGGGTAGCAATTTTTTATTAAATCGTTATTCAATAATTCTGGATTCATCAGTTAGATCGGAAACCTCGAGTATTATAGCCAAATACTTTGTAATTGCGCAAAGTTCAGGCGTTCTCTTGGGGTTCATGGCCACCTTCCGCAAAGTTCATTAGAGACCGAAGTATTTCTCATGCTATAATAGTACATTATAGATTTATTAAAGATGTAATTACGAATCTACCGTGCGCGTTTGATGAATGGGGTCGTTTCTAAAAATGAATGATATATATCATGAATGTTTTATGTTGTATTCAACGACACATTTGTACAAAGACACATCGGACCTTGTTTAAAGCACATTGTAAATTACTGTAAATTTCTGCTTTTTAAACCTTTGACCACAACACTTCCGTACAAAATACGCCAAAATATCCATCATAATTTTCACTATAGCCATGTATCTCATGCGCGTAGATGACAAAGATGTGACAGATATGATGAATAATTGCGATTGAGGCAAATGGTTTTTTTGCAGGCCAAATCTTGAAACACGAATATTGTACGGAACCTTTATTACCTTTTGCGTGATAAATAATCTATATTGTCATGTTGATTGGGTTTTCAGTATTTCGACTATCGCAAACCTATTGCAACAGCAGTTTAGTCAGTTCAACATATGATAATTGTGGTCGAGTTGCGCCCATAATAGCCTCATGGATACGTTTACGTTCCTAAGGCTTTCGACTGCTATAGGTTTGCTTTGTCAGTTTGCCCGATACTCCCTGCAAGGAGTGTAAGAGATTGTCTTTCTCTTCACACTGTGATTTGTCAGGCTTTAGTTGACGACCCGGCCATTGATTCCGGTTTTTGCCATTCGTGGGAGGAGGAAACAGGCGCAACGCCTCAAGTAAGCTACCGAGCTAAAAGAGCGCGGTTTCCAAAGAGTGGCTACGCATCGCCGGTCAAGAGATGATGTTGTCCACAAAACTGGGTATGAACATATATTCCCCTGGGGAGTCGCCGTAGCGTAAACGGTCAAGACAGAATTGTCAACGTAAGTATTGGCTACAAGAAAACACAGCTGAAATATCCAATCGATGCCGGCATGGTTACAGAAGCAACGAAAGATAAAGTTTCGTAAGCGGTGTTCATATCAGCCTGGAACAGATACTAAACGATTGGAAAGCCACCATTTGCTATAAAACATTCCTCGAGTAATACCAGCACGTTTTTTAGACTCTCGGCATTTGCTTTATGATGATAGTGAAACCATGAATTATATGGTCAATAAAGACAGACCAATCCCGTCCCAACATTTCTTGTCGAAGCTATTTCACTCTCAAGCACTGCCATCTTGAGAGCTGTAAAAATACCACCAAGAATTACTCTTTTTTCTTTTTTTTTATTTTTAGAGCTGACCATCAGCCAACATTTAACGTCCACGGTAGCATTTTTTGCATTACTTCGTAAGACAGACTCCATATAATGTAAATGTGCAAGGGCGGGGATCGAAACCGTGCGCCTATGTGTCTCCTCCGGTCGCAAGGCGCACACGAATGCACCAAGCCACTAAGCTCGACATCTATAATTACTCTGTCAAATCTATATATTGACTTAAACGCTATCATATCTCTTCCGAGAGAAGACGTACGGCTTTGACTTAATGCGTACTGCGTTTATGGTGTTGAATGTTTATAGTTCGTTGCAGCGGATTACGGCAACGGTAACAGTCAAAACAGGACTTGTTAATATTCTGGGTCACGTACGGCCGTAAATTTCCATTTGGGATATATTATAGTTATATGTATGTACGTACATCTGCCGGTATCTACCTTACCTAATAATAATAATAATAATAATAATGATAATAAAGAATAAATTAGTAAAATATGTTTATTTAACTTTACAGATGGTATTAGTTTCTTCTCTAGATTTTACGAAAACTCAAATGCTTGTAGGATATTCGTCAACTTCCCATTTATTCCGTATGGCAATTATTAACCCGTAATGCCAATATACTGCGTCGTCTAAATCCCTAAGCTGTAAACCACAATGAAACCTAAAACGTTAATATCAAAGACAACACGTAGAAGTTATTCAACTGTTCTGTACAGCACACCTCAAATCAAAAAACCACGCGTAGAAACCATGAAGATACACGTCACAGTTTACCGCAAGCAGAGACGTCGAGAACCACACATAGAAGGCTAAACTGAGCTGCATAGCAAATTCTAAGACGTAGATATCAAGAACCGCATGTGAAAGTCATGTAAATATCCCTTGAAACACAGTGATACAGGATTATCTAGTACCCACATAAGAATCACAATAAACTATGCCCCACTGCAAGCCTAGAAACATGCACATTGAAAACCGCACGTGGAAACCATTAAATAATTTTCCCTAGCGCACTCTATAACACGAGCTTCTATGTTATGCATCACACTATTTCCCACCGCACATTTCAAGCGACAGACTATGAAAAGTGCACGTAGAAATCACCACAACTTGATTTGCACGTCACCTGTTATTAAAATCAGCTCCTCTCCCAATCGGACATTGCTGAATGTAACTGCGCAGCATCTCTCTTAACGAAAGTGGACAACTTTCGCGTTCAACTAAAAAATCGCAAGAATGCAGAAAAACCCGTCTTAATCGCCAAACATCGTCAAACAATCAGCCAACTCAAAATGCAATATAGCAATGGAAAACCCGCAAATCGTCCTCTATTGATCCACATCAGCCAAAATTCGAGAACTCGAACACAGAAAAAGTTCACAGCTATATAAAAATGTGACACGTATCGCAACTTTACAAATGTTTTGCGAGGTAAATATTTTTTCAAAAATATTTCACGCACGACGGTTTCTGGCTGGGCCCAATGTAAGAAAAAAAAGCTAAATCAAAATTTTTTCTCAAGATTCTTCAAGATTTCTGTTTCAGCTACCTAACGTGTATTAACAACTGAGCCAAGTCACTTGTTGTTGAGGTATCCCATGCTGTTATTTTTCTAAAATTACCTTTTTCTGGTTAGCCGTCTGAAAGCCACTACGAATTTATGTTAGCATAAAGACTCGGTTTACTAGATCCGAGAAACGTACCTATTTTAAGAAGTAATGCGCAGACTGGTAACTACGAAGTACGCTTTAGTAAGATAAGTCCTATATTGTAAATTGGAAGTTCCTGATATGGTTTCTGAAGCGCCTGAAATCCAAGCGTATTTTGAAACTCTCGCCGACAATAAAGCATAACGGACAACGATGCAGAATCTGTGACTTGATAAATACTTTACGGAGCCTCCGGAATCATTTCCGACAGCTGTTGCGGTAAACGGCACTCGCCTAGCTTCCGTTGGGTTGACAAGCGTCAGCTACACCGCTGTACGCAGCAGTCGCGAATAAGTGATATCTTCAGTAGAATTCGCCCGCCCAGATGCCTTATCCTTGCGATTTGACCGTTTTTCTTGATATAACCCCAACAGACCCCTTCCTCGTGCTTCTCCCAGCCACAACCTAAAACTCCCCACTTTCACGCACGCGCCTTACAATGCATCTCTCACGCCCACAACATTTTGTCATTATCACCTTGCCTAGCGTGCCTTCAAAGTCATCATACTGCAACTCGATCAGGTCAATTGTCAAGGCCGGCATACTTGCTCGGGTACTGCATCGCAATTCCTCAGTTTATGGCCGACTAAGAAAACGTGATACCACGGTTAGGTTTGTCACGTGAATTGAAAGCTTAGTGTAAATAAATCGGTGAAGAACTTTGTGTTATATTTCTCTCAAATGGGCCATAGGAAACAGGGCTTTGAGAATTGTCAAACTTTTTAATTATTTAACTTTACACTATCTTTAGCCATTTTCAGATAATCGCTGGTACGTGCTCTAAAGGATTTACCTCGTAGTAGGTGTATAAGTGATCAATACGCTTATGCTACACATATCATTTTACAGTAAAAACTTTATCAAAAGCTGCCAAAAACATTTTTGTACACGTTTGCTTATATCTTGTTTGGTGTTAGTAAGCAAGTCCTTCATATTAATCTGAAATTAATACGTACGTAATCCGGAATTAATACGTAAATGAACTTATAAAGATGGATGAATAGATAAACCGTTAGGAGAAGATAAAAACCTTATCTGATGTGTATTCACCTAAAATTGGCCAGACAGGTATCATAGAATATATTCAGACAAGGATTAATTGTGACGTGACCCCGTTTAGCTTAGACGATCGTTACCTCCAAACTAGCAAAGGTATACTTAGATAAATAAGTAGTCCTCAAATTCGAAGTTGTCTTTCTCTAATCCGCGCAACACGTAGCTTAGGAATCCATAATTTACAACTCCTAATCATGCTATTATGTCGATGACATTTAACAACAAGAGAAAAGTACGATTTAAGATAAAATTTTTTTCGCAGATTCTTCGTTCATTGCCAGGATACAAACGAACGTTTGTATTGATGCTGTCTGGTTCCTGCAAATACAAAGACCCATTTCGCATCGGGCGCTGAGCTAAAAAAAGAATTTTACCGGCAACAATTTTACCGGAATTACTTTTATGCAGCGAAAGACTATTTCCAAACGCGATGAAAAAGCACCGCATTGCGTATAGGCGACAAAATAGAAAATTCGTCTTTTTCCCTTACTGAAACGAGTACTAGTATACGCTTTCTATTAGTATACGCGTTTGACTTTGTGTATCACGATTATGAGAGTAGCGGGGCTTGATACGTTTTTTTATGAAGACCACACAATTGCCATCATGATATCGTCAAAGAAAGAGATTGCTCAAGGCTATCTCTAAGAGTCGTTGTGGCGAACCCGAAATACTCATGTGTGAATCAGTTCTGTAGCATTAAATTAGGTCAACTTGCTTATGCGTAGAACAAACTTGTTACAATTTGCGGCTTGTCTTATAAAACCGAATTATCAAAACCGAACGTACTCTGATCAAATTCTCTGGAAACATCATCCTTACGGAAACAGCACACTGCGAAAAAAGTAGAAATATGCGCAGTATTTTATTCAATTAATTTATATCAATGAATCCGCAGTTTGCCTCATCAGGTTGGAATTTTCCTTCTCGTTATATTTTGTTCTATTCGTACGCCATTTTTAACTCAGGTTTTCCTCCGGCTGCCCATCGACACTCAATCCTATCGTATCGGCCCCTCGACGGACTGATAATATGTATTTGGTATCATTATTATGGCTACATTTGCGTGGACCGTTTCGATATTTCGAGGGCTGCTCGAGGTCTAAACGGCTGCCCTCAGCCTAAATGTAAACAGGCGAGCCGACGAGTTAAGCTAACGAGACTCATTACGATTACTGAGCCAATAAACACTGGTTCTCTGTATCTTTCTTACATGTTTCAGTCTTGAATCACATCCGTGATTGATTATTAGCCATGTTTAAACAGACACTAGATTTCCCATTTCAGTTGAATTTTGTATTGCGTGGTATATTACGCTCAAACTGGTCACGTTTTTAATTAAATTGAAAGCTTTTAAAACAAATTAGATTATTTTTAGGCCTATAATTGCACACAAGTATCTACTGTGGTTTGGACGATCTCCCAAGAAATTGTATAAATATCTTTCCATTTGAATATTTGCTCTCATTTCTTGAATGAGGATATTTCAATGAGACAAAATTATTGAACGTATCATTGTGCCTCTCCTGTAGCATATATCCGCACGGTCAATCGCGCATTTCGAATTCGCATACCACAAGCTATGTTATAATACTTGTATTTAGTTGAACCATATAAATAAAAATCACCCGCTTACTCTCCAGACCTCCGCCGATCCGTTTTGATTATTTGAACTAAATGTCAGCATTTTACACCACAAAATGACGTCTGTCAATATCTTGTTACTCACAGAAAACTCACAATCAAATTCTCGTAATTATGAACAAAATTGCTCCGGATGAAGTCGCGTAGAGCAGCATAGCTCAAGGTTGTAGGGCAGACGCATCGAGCCGACATCAAACTAGAAAGCGAGCGCACCAAATAATGATAGAATTACTATAGTTATCTTTGTCGTATCCAGGTCATTTGAATTCGTAGATCCACGACAGATACGACGAATTTCCTGTAGAGTTCTGCTCAGACAGAGGGCACAAGTGAACGATTTCGACTTTCTGATAGCGCTGGAAGCCGCGCGGCCGGAAATGGGATCATTGGCGTTGACGCACACACTTGCACTGTCTCAAGCTCGGCCGATTCAGGTGGCAAAAATAAAAAAGCCCATACTAGAGTGACCATAACCAGTTAGCTCATATTACTTTAGGTGTGCTGATCCTTGTGAATGTCTAGAAATGATCATAGTAAAACAGAAAAAGGAAAGGTATAACGTAGATTATTCTGGTCTCTCAACTTGGCAGCAAGATACGTCCAACATTAACAGCGTTTTAGTAAAAATTACAATAACATTGACATTTGCTTTTACAAAGCAACGCGTAAATTCTAAACAGTTTAACTTGCGTGTCGGCACTGCGTGTCAATTGTTGCTACCGTTACGACGACAGTATAATAAAAGCAAGTCATTACAAAATATAATTAACTGTAGGAAGTGCACATCAAAGAAAATCAGTAGCGCACATCAGACTATGATTACAGTTTTTTCGGGAGTGACGTATTTGTCTATCGCTCGAGCAGACCGTTACTAAGTACTCGATCTAACATAAAATCTGACCTCATCATAAAATCTTGATAGTGAGCTCTTCAGTAATTTTAATTTGCCGTAAATTAAAAGTATGTATGAAAAAGCAAACTCCCCTTGTGTAAACCAATGGCAGCGCGCACGAAAACTGGTGTAAACGTGAGAGCGACTAGTAAGGCAGGGTGAGCTGCAATATATGACACGAAATGAATGAAAAGAATAGAGAAACGATGGACGCGAATGAACAAACGACTACGCTACAGAAGTGCAAATAATTAAGCCAAAGTCTCATTTTAGTTAAGGATAATTCTTGTTAAAGTTAGCCCCATTGGCCAGTCTAAGACAGTAACTTATCTAGACGGTAAACGTCAACGAAACCAGTTATGCACCGAAAACACTAAATCGCGCAATCACTAAAAACTCGCGCTGTTACCTATTTTTAATACGAAAAAAAATTTTAATACGAAAAATTTTTGAGTCGACTTGTTCGTGTACTCTTGTGTACGTATTTCTTATCTATAGGCTGTCGGAAAAATATATCACCGTTGATCATAACCGTTTCTAGTCGGATCGAGAAGAGCTTCCCGAAGCAATGTCTAGTGTCCTACAAAGGTTCGTCTTAGGATCCAGAGGCAACTGCAGGAAAGGAAAACTCTTCCATCGCAGTGTTATTTCTCGAAAACGCCTCGTCTGCTTTGCCTGCGCCCAGGGCTTGCTATAAATGCCATGACCTTTTGCAGGCATTGCGCTTATCTATCAAATTATGGTGGAAATGTCTTCCATGATCAAATTTAGTCCATACATTGAGCCAAAAAATCTACAAAATATAGAAAATGGTTCGAAGCAATTAGGTATCTATGTAGACGGACCTTTAATTTAGAAGTGCTAATCATTTTTACCCTTGTTGACTAACTCTCTTCTACAAGTTCTACGTTTATAGATATACGTATGTAGATATAGTCTTGAATGTTTAAGGAATGCTGATCGGTAGTAAAGAATGAGTTCTGCTCAACTAAGTAACTTCAGCCTATTCCCTAGGTAAGGAATACACGACACCAATCGATAGCAGGCTCATTATGGGGAAAATAAAGCAGTAAAATACAACAGAAGATAAAAGCTGAAACTTCATTTTGCTACTGTGAGTGAAGTTTAATTCTAAAAACCGTATAAATGTTGAATAGCGTATTACGAAGACGCGTCGAATTATTTTATTATAAATAAATGAAGAAACGGGTTAAACCAATGCTGTGAGCTTTAAACGCTTGAGCGGTATTCAAAGGTGTGATAAACTCAGGGAAAAACAAACGACAAAGCGAAACAACTTAAGTTTAACAACGGAGATTGTGATGGTTGCTGCGAACCACGATGATTAAGCAAATCTAATTACACTGGAACTAGAAATAGCAGTCGTTTTTAAAAAAAAATTTGAACATTCATGGCTTTCATAACATATCATGTGGTAATGCTGGTGCAATTTTCCAAACAATCGGTTTTGAGAGTATGTACAAGTGCTAGACTGTTTTCGATTTCCCTTTGGTTTAGAGAGATGGCTATGATGCAGTAGTTTAGACTTGTTTCAAAATCCCTTCTAGTGAGTGAACAAACAGCAATGCCAAGCCGAGAGGCCTGATAAGGATTGCTGTCACGTCGAAACATCGCCTTCCCCACTCAGAGTTCAGATTTGGTCTAGGGACAAGGCGGGGTTGAAAGTTCTTTGAAACTCCAGCCTGTCCAAATAAGCTATGCTGGCTGAGTCACAGCTGTGATTTATGGGGTGTATACGTGTGTATACGTCTGTTTAGGTCTGTCTCCATGGGTCTGTTTAATACAGCGATAATATACATGCGGGTGTGGGGTAAAATGCTTAACGGAAATAAATAGTTAGCACTAAAAAATTAGCACACTACAAATATGCACAGCAAATGCAATCTTTTTTTCGTTTAATTTGTGGTTTTTCCTTTTCCACATGTATTTACAATAAATCATAACATATTAGCGACATGCAAGCAATGTGATAAAAATGCCTATTCTATAACTTAAAATCGAATAAATATCCTAAAAATGATTCATCTTTTGGCGATTTCACTGGTTAATTAGGCCAATTCACGTGACTGTATTTCACACAAATGCTCTAGCTAAATCTAGATTTTTCAATGCAGTTTCATATTTAAATATATTAACAAACCGTTTCCGTAATGACGTTGGAGCTTTCATTTTAAATGCGTACCTTAGAAAGGGTAGCGTTTGTCACGGCTGTAGACAGAGTGCAATTCAATTTATATCTAAGTGGATAATCACTAACACGGACAAGGCTGAACGCGGCTGTGAGTAGACTTGAAAGTTTTCTTATACGGTAATACATCGGTTACAAAATAAATACATCTGCTAATCATGTTGGTTGATCAGCAAGCAGAACGGAAAAAGTTCAGTAGGTGCAAGCACTAAAGGGCATCTCGAAGAGGCTCCGAAGAGAGAGAGAGAAAAGGGGTCAAGCTCGGTGGCTTAGCGCATTCGCGTGCGCCTTGCGACTAAAGGAGACACGTGGGTACACAGGTTCGATCCCCGCCGTTGCACATTTACAGTTATAAGGTCCGTTTTACGAAATAATGCAGAAAGCGCTACTGTGGATGTTAAATGTTAGATGACGGCCAGTCCCAAAAATATTTTTTTTATCTCGAAGAAGTCAAAAAAACTCACTTTTAATGTACTTGATGCGTGGCGCGTTGAGGCTTTATTCTCAGGGCAGTTTTTTAAACGGATCTTGTCCCCTCCCATTATCTA
>MNPL01008490.1:0-15581 GCA_002081605.1 Tropilaelaps mercedesae | reverse complement strand
CCCATTTCCCCCTCCCATTATCTGGTTCAGCTTATCAGTCGGTCAAATATGGATTATTTCGCGCTTAAAACTCTTCTTAAAGCCAAGATATGAAGTCGTCGATTATTATAGTTGACAAGGAATGACGTGTGTTGACAACTTGAGTCCTGTTTTTTAGCTGTGACAGATGGACGATATGGGTCGTGATTTCCTAGTACGTCGTTTAGGAGTAGATTCAAGGAGCAGAGCAAATTAGTTGGCATAATGCGTATTGTGTCTCTTGCACACGTAGTATACGAGCTCGGCCGGCTGTTACCTTAACCATGAAACTCTCGAACGCTTTTCTCAGGAACATATCTAGGCGCGGCATTTTCCACTGTGTGTTGAAGAAAGTGAGTGAGATTCACATAAACTACGTGTCATCGTCCCTAGTGCAAACCTCGTAGCTTGCCTAAATGCAACATGTTTGCAAAATTGTCTTCATAGAACCCCCAGCAGGATATTGCCTGGTTCAGAGCGCAATTCTACGCGACAGCACCGCGTAAAGGAATGAGCCCGTTTTGAATTCAAACGCGGATTCCGATCTTATAGTAGCCCTCTTAGAATACGCAAGAGTAAGTCACGCATTACTCTAGGTAAGCTAACATCGACTTTGACTTCGTTTCGTGTTTCCTGTGAACCGGCGCAAAACGATAGTGTGGTCATGGTCTACTTCGCTGTGCAATGTCAACCTTTGTATGTTGACGACGAACGGCAGCAACGTAACGCTCGCCCATAAAACACAAGCAATAAGCAGATTCTTCTGTTTATAAAAGATTATTAGAATAATGAGGATAAATAACATTCTCGCGTATACATTAATAATATTTTGCAATCATATACTTGGGTCAGAATTGATTCGCAGTCCGCTAGTCATCATACTTTCCGCTTTTGAGAAGCCCACTTAGCAGACCATCATTCACTGGGATACTGACGTTCGTAATCGCAATGATCCAAGAAAAATCAGTAACCGACTCTGAGTTCTCAAGGTAAATATTTTATCCATTGTGTTCGTTATGCAGGTATATCTGCATCTAGGAAGGAGTGGATCGGTACACATAGGAATTGACGAGGAGTAAATGTCAGCTACAGAAATAACAATATACAGAAATAAACTACAAAATCTACGCTGGCGGTGCCGAAATCGTTGTGCGGTCATTAGTTCACAAGAGGACTTTTGTGCACTGCCTAGCTTCGAATGAGATTTCGGCCTTTACGGAAGCGGTTTCGGCGCAGCTATAGGCAATGACCAGTACATAGCCTTACATTTAGTCTCGACATAGCCATGCACTTTTCTTATATTATGCTTGGAAATGTTTTTGTGGTCATTGAGAGAACTGCACGGCTATAGTATATCTTAAATGGAAACATGTCCAGTGAAACTCAGCGCAACTGACGCAAACGTAAATTTAATAGGCTTACTACTATCATAGCGTAGCTGCGAGATCCGGAACCGTGGCGTTTAGGCTCGCGAATCTATAAAACGCTGCTTCACTATATCAGTCTAAAATATTTCGTTCGTTTTGAACAAGGTTTCAAAAATCTCACAGTAGTTTGAGTGAGTGTGCGTACCGATCTCCTGTGTTTAGAGCGATATTGTAATATGAAGTGCTGGATTAACTGCTGACATGTGGCTACACCATTCGCGCTGCACTCAGTTGAATTTTATGCCTCAGTATTGTTTCTGAAGTTCTAATGAATGCAACTAAACAGCACGTTCAAATAACACTCGATTTTAAAAGACGTTAAGCATCTATCACATCTACAACTCGCAGAAGAATCTGTAGAAACAATCCCACGCAGTGAATACATCTCATCAAAGCTCAATTGTTTTTTTTGTTTTTGATTCACTATTGGCTTTCCACTCTTACTTTGTCTCGTCAAAACAAAAAGGGCCGCAAAGCGGGCGATGGTTCCTGCTCCGATGTTGGTACTGCTACAAACAGGACCTCCTTAGCATGTTCTTCAAGCATGACGGTGGTGTGGTTAGTTATCGTTTTCGAATTGGAAGTCAGCATCCGAGTGCTCTTCAGCTGCTTACGATTATTGACAGGTGTATTTTGTTTCAGAGCGGACTATTTCATGAAGAATATTGTTCAGAAGGAACCATGAGTGCCAGGGAGCAAAAGGTTGGGCCCACAAGGTACGTTGCACAGTGCGCCGCAAAATGAACGCGAAATATAACAACCGTGATTCGACTTTTCAATACGAATTGAACAGGCAAATCAAGTTCTCGGCAAAGTCAAATGTGCTGAGCTTTTTGGTAGATCGATAGAACCTTTTAAAAAAATTTGCCGCAATCTTTAAAAATTCGACTGACCACCGCCATGCAATTTAATGGCCGCTAACTTTGCTTAAAAGACTCACATAACAATGGTCTCGTTTAAAAAAGCTGGTATTGTATTTAACCTTAAAGAACTTGACTTAAAGATACTTTCGCCATGCACACGCGCTCTAATTTCCAGCGCCTAGGTAGATCGCTGAATATGTTAGTAACTTAAGGGTGATCCGAAAACGTCTCATAAGGTTAAGCGTTCGTAAATTCTCGTATAGCTAACCGTTTCTCAATCTCAATTTTGATAGAAAGAGGTTTGGGGTTTTGCTTCATGTAACTGGTAGCGGTCGCAATTACTTTTAATATATTTTTTTGCGAATACCATTAAAGCAACCTTAAGGTTCCATTCAGGTTTAGTTGAAACTAGTCACACATTGACCATACACATTGAAAATTGAATTGAGACCATGCATTTAATGGATTTGTCAAAAAATAGAACACCTTTTTGAGGTATTTAAACTTTTTTTATTGGTTTTTACATGAATTACAATTGCTTTGAATTTCCCTTTTCTGAAGACCCCGACAAAAGCAATAAAGAAATATAAATGTCCCAACAAAAGCATTTTTATTTTTTACATGTGCGTGTAAAACATGTGAATTCAACAAGTGCGTGGAATAAACCTGAAAAGACCCGGTGAAATATCATACACGCACTACTCTTTATGATATCTTGAATTTTGCATAAACATATAAATACTAAAAACACATATGGCCGATAGCAATTATATATTAAGCAAAACTAGAAACGTTAGCTTTCCAACAGCAAAACCTGAAGAGGCTCAATTACAAGCGATTTAATGAAGGTTTAATATCATGCATTGTTCTCGGATTTGTTCTAGATAAATTTTATAAAGGTTTTTCACGACAAATACCTTTTCTTGCGGTGCTGGCTCTCAGCCAAGACCTAATTTCGGTATCATTTCGCATTTGTGTCGTAAAACAGACTCCATAAACATAGCTGCGCAATAGCGGGGTTCGAACTCATAAACCCATGTGTTTCGTCCAGTCGCAAGACGCACGTGAATGTATTAAGCCACTGTATTTGGCTCATGATAGATACCAAAACCGCCTGACATTGACCTATAAATACTTAAAAGCAAATTTATGTATCATTTGTTTGGAGGGTTTCGTTGCCAAGTAGACTAATGCACTTCCACAGCAAACATTTCTTCAGGTTTTCAAGGCATAACTTCAATTTCAATTTCTGCCTTCCTTTTCGCAAGGCTGGAATAGCTAAAGCAAACCAGCATTCTTTGATGATCACCAACGTTACACTGTTAGATCATAACTTAAGGAACTTAATTGAGGATATGGTGAAGCGCGTCAGGTGCACATTTAGGGCTTCTCTGCATATTTAGGAAAACCCACTTCAAACTAATATAAAGAGGTTGAGTTGTTTGGGAAATATTCACCTTAACTTACGGATCAGAGCTACACAAACTGGCCCTTAAAAATTATAGTGGCGGTAACAAATGCAACTAGCGAATATGAGGAGGCAGGGCAATAAAGGTGAACATTTCTTGGATGGACTGAAATCCTATAAATATCGGACTAAGCGACTATTAACGAATCAACGTAGGAGTGATTTCAACGAATTAGGTATACATTCATTTTTTATCATTTCTATGTTTCTAGTCGCGGTCAAGATGGGTGCTGTGTTCTTCCGACGTTGGTCCACTCAGCTTCACTCTTTCTATGCTAGTAGTCTTGTTTTTGGAGCGACATAAGATACGTTCCGTATGCGCGTCACGCAGCCCACATTGCTTTTCACCATTCAATTCAATTTGCCGCCTTTGTCGTCGTAACGAGATAGAAGATCCTGGGTCATAAGAACTCCCACGCAAGGACAAGCAGATGTCTAAAGAAGAAGGATTGGTACATCTCTATCAACTATTTTTGACCAGCCTAGTTGCCCGTCCGTTGGATAATATAATACGCTCACTCCGTAACGTCTCATAAGTTCCACCGTGACACGTTTAGGTAACTCCATTTATATATAACAAAAATAAACTGTTATCATTATATCTAAGTGGAACAGAAATACTGTCCCAAACGAGCATATATAGAAGCTTTTGTGAAACAATTGCGAGCTGGCAAATTTTGTTGATTTCAGAAATTTTATTTGTCTAGTTTAGACACTCAAAACGCCTGTGTACCCAGTAGTTCCTTTCCGAACAAGACTATTTGATACAAAATAGAGTGAGGGGCAGAGAGGTTGACGGCACAGTATACCCAGTTGTCAATAAGGCTCACCAGGTATACCATTCAATTAAGTAATACAATACCTACAGGGGTTTCGACACACCGTGCGAGATACTCTAGGTACGACGCCCTCTCTGCAAGGATGCGTATAAGCAGATTTTTACGCACTAAAAGGTTGTACGGAGATCTGACTCAATTGAACAGATAGTAGTCGCTTGTCTACAATCACCGCACGACTGTGGCACAGCTTCTGTAGCTGGCTGTGACTGTTGGTTTTTTATAAATATTTGCTGAGCGGCCATGCATCATGTTTTGTTTCTGTGAATTATTCATAACAGTGATTTTGTACGCTTTAGAGATTTTTATCAAATTCGCAAGCAATCTGTTGGAGTGGAATTTTTTATAAAGAACGAGTCCGTTCTATTTAAGCGGCATAGTTATGCAATTAGAGTAAAAAAAAGAAAATTTTCCCTGCAGTTTCGCTGAAATAACAATATCGTAAAATTGTTAGTCTATGCATGCTTATTATTTAAGTGACGTAAAAACAGACATGTATAAAGCGCACGTATCAGTTGACCCAAGTGTCGGAGAACGCAGCTCCATGCACAGCTGTGTACCGCCATGTGATTTGACAGCAATACATTTCCAATTGCATTCTTATCCATTTACTTTGAGAAATCTTCAAACAAAAAAAGTGTTGAAAAGTCTTTGCAGAGTCAACTTTTCTTCACCCTTTTTTTAGAGAGTGAGTAAAGGCGCTAGGTTCTACTGTTCTCGTGCCACTCTAGCCAGCAGCTTTCTAAAATAGGGTAGTACAGTTATTGGGCTTGAAATTTGGTCTTGCTGTGGACAAGAGGCCTTACGGCTCTTCTGTGGCTACTCTAGGGACTGTAGAGCAGATGAAGAAAGCTTGGTAAAATTAGAAGCCGCCAAAGGATAAAGAAGAATAAGAAGTCGGAGTTTATGATATAAGAAGTTTATATTGCTCATTTCGACAAGTCCACGAACTGTGCGGATATACGGCTTACTAAGTCAACCCTTTTTTCCGTGCTGTTATCGACTGTTGGACAGTGGACCTCTTCTTTCTGTCGCGCTCTTCCGTCAAGGTATTGCCACACGGCTAGATCCTATGCATCACGCGAGGCTTAGTCGCGAGGTTGGGTAGATCAACATGTCTATACACATTAAAACTATCGCCACATCACTTGTCGACATTCTAGTTCAGTTGTTGGCAGAAATAGCTATCATGACAAGTATGCTTTCTTAATACGAACGTTATAGAAATAGGGGTAAACATTCGAAGCGACTAATGAAAGTAAAAGTGAAGGAAGGCCTTTGGCTCACCGCTCAATGACCGATTGAATGATAACCAGTGAGACAAAAACAAAAAGATTGTAAAGGCTTTTCCGGCCTACTCGGTTTAGATAGACGAACTGTAACTTTTTGTAGCTTAGATGTACTTACAAGGTCTGATGAACATCTCCGACGTAAGGGCTAAATAAAGATCATCATCCTGACGAGATGAACATTTATTGTGGAGATGTACTACGTAGAGGTTGCTCCTTCATTGTACGTTTACACGTGAATATTATACGGTGTAAGGAGATTTATGTGATGTTGTTCGAGATCGAGTTATCACACAGTGGGGTTAATAAAGGCTTTAGAAAAATACATGTATACAAAATGCTTTCTGTGCCATAGTTAGCGAAAGACTTTAGCATAGAAATGTAATCCTATATTCGATGCAAGATAATTAGTGGATTAAATAAAGCTTTAAATAGCTTTAAGATAGTTCGATTATTTCTTGCATGGTACTTTTTTATGATTTTTGGATTTAATTTGGTTAAGATCTCAAAATTGAATTCTAAGTACGAATCTGAATTTGAGCTTAAAAGAACCTTACTTCGCATATACCAAAACTAGATTGCGACATACTACATGATATACTCCGCTTTTACATCTTTTCAGTGGATCCATTTATCAAATGTAAAGCCCAAAAAACATCAAGGATCTGAAAAAAGATGCCCTTTTAGCATCACGTCAAAGACTTCACCTCTTAGTGCAGTTTAAACGATTGTTTACAGCTGATAACCATCTTTCGCAGAACACATTATAGTTATACAAGCATGTTAAAACCTATTGCATTGCACGCAACATGCTCGCCTTTAAAGTGTTCACTGGAACATTTCTATCTGTCTCTTATTATTTTTGCCAGCGAACATTTTAGACGTCCTCGCCCTTTTTTGAGCGGTGGCATTCCAAAGGTCATCAAGATAAACTATTACCGTTCAAAGGAAGAGTCGAATTTCTCCCATGTTGCCGCAACACCGATGAACTTACACTGGCCCATTCCCTTCCCAGTGAAAGTAAATTTAAAACCGTTGCCAACCTGCATTTGTATGAAGGTTTTCATGACACGCGTTTCCTTGCTGTTCAGTGAGCCTCTCTTTCCCTTTTGTCGGCGTGGGTTGTACTTCCGTTTCCGTTTCCTCTTCTTCGTAGTTTGGAGACCTTTGGGCTGGAAAGTCACGAGGTTTAGCGCACATAAGGTAGAGGAAACGTAGACTAATTTAGAACGTCTCGTCCCAGGATATTTGGGGCGTGACAACGAACAGTTTCGCCCAGCTGGTCTGCCCGTATCCTCTTCTTTTTACCTTCACACCTCCACCGTTTGGCCAATCTATATGAAGGAATTTAGGTCTAGCCTGACCGGACATGATTCTACGCTCACGTTAGACTCGGTTCATCCAGGCATCGTCCTGACTCTGTTGGAATAAATGAAAAATTTGAGATGTCTTGGTCTACTGGTGGCACGTGGTTTAAGCTGTCTGCTAGGCAAGAAAACCACGACCGCGCAGGTCTAGAACAACGATAAAACATACCGTACTTACTGAGATTCTATTATCTGATAGAATGTACCAACCACGGGTATATAGGTAGTCGCGGCTGTTTTGTACGTAAAACTAAACCGTTGCATGTAGAACCTCCTGCGCATTGTGTGCAAACGATTACTAAGGAATCACGTTTATAAAAGGGTGTTCATAAGTTTAGTCAAGATGATTCAAGTATGGATGGTTCACACGTAACACAACCTTTTGTTCTGTATGTCTACCATCCTATTTTTTCTATGCATTTCATGTTCTACGGCAAAACCGTACTCCTCAGACGGTTCAATATACGCTCCTTGTACGCAATCCAGTGTCTTGTATCGCGGAAACATTTAAGCGAGCCGGTGGAGGATGGAAGCAAAGCAAAGGTAATCCTAAGGCTGCTAGGCGCACTAGTGTAGAGTTACACTCGCGGTAGAACAGAGCAGATCTGGGATTCGTTCGTGGTCGGCAAGAGACGTTTTCTTCGTCAGTAAATAGATTCCATGAATTCACGGTGTCGGGATGATTGGCCACGATCTTCAATTAATGGGGCGGGGCCCTGTGCCACCATTAACAAACAGAGAAAGAAAATGTGGTAAAACTTCGGTGAACCGAGACAATATTCCCAGTTTTTTCAGTTTTTTTCGAGACAACGGTTTGTGTCCTACGAAAGCATAACTATACTGATGATGTATTCACGGCGTATCTTCTACACACAGCACAGTTTTGTCTCTCTTCGGGAACACTTGTTTAGTTAATGTGATTACGCCCCAACGTTGGCTGGCCTTTAGAAACCTTTATTGCAGTTATCAACCCAGGCAGCGTAAAGAAAAAGTGAGACGAATAGAATAATTCTGAAAAAAAGTTCTTCTCAAAAAAAATGAGCCACTGCGCCAAAAATCCAACTACTGCGCAAGTTGTCGGACTGCTTATGCTAAGATATATTGCTCTTGTATAATATATAGATCACTGCGATGGGATGCCGTGGTGCGCTGCCGTGCGATCAAAATAGAGTTTTATTGGTATTACAATACTTCGATTTATTGGTGATACAGTACTTCGATTATATTATCAGAGCCATACCAGAGCTATACCAAGCCAGTCTTCTTCTCAAAAATATATGGATATGAATGAAGTTTGGCGTATAGCTAGTTAATCATATGTAGACTGATAGTAGACTGACATTTACATTTATGAGGTCTGTCCTATGAAGTAACGCAACGAGCAGTACCGTGGGCGCTAAATGTTGGCTGATGGTCAGTCTTAAAAGAAAAATAACGATTTTGGAGTAAAAATGAACATATAGGTTAAGTCCACAATGTTGCCTATAGCGTACTAGCAGCTGAGAGATAGCGGGCTCAAAATTAAGAATATTAGATATTTACAGGAAGTAAGAACTATGTAAGGTTTACGAGTAAATTTCACATATAGTTGTTTTAGAAACCCTACGTCTTGTCACAGTCATTATTCTTATAATAATAATCTTATAATAATATATCCTATTATGTTTCCATCCTCTTGTCCCTGAAGCGCATAACAACACAAAATATTTCAAGCACTGACATGTTCAATCTTCTTGGGTGTATTAAGAACTTCATCTACATTCCAACCTTCGAACGCTTCATCATCAGATGCAAAAATAGTCACTGCGGTTGCGTTAGAAAATCTACGCCTATCCAACTGTTCCGTGACTTCACGCGAGCAGCATATAAGCCGTACGAACTTCCTGTACTTGTCACAAACATTTACACATTAGTTCATATAATCAATTTTGCACTCTCCGCATGATAACTACAACAGGGCCATACGAGTATAATCAGACACTGACCAGGTGTTTCTATGAGCTCTTTTTATGGAATATTGATGACTAGTGGTCTAAATGTTGGCACCTGTCATCTTATATTAAATGCAGTAAGTAGACGGTTACTCGATGGCATGTTTTTAAAACTAGCGGTACCAGCGGTACAGCTGATATCTTATAATTATTTATACAATGAAATAGGGATTACATATAGCTAACAAAAGAGGCATCTGCCATGGGTTTATGTAAGATTAAGACTAACGTAAAAATTTTTAAAGGCAAGCAATAACACTACAATCGGACCTCTTCTCGTTCAATAGTAATGACCTAGCACCCACCGATTAATTTTGTTTGCTTCTAGGTCATTGCTAACTTAGTCCTGAAAATGTGTGTGCGTCGCGGTGTAAGTACCCCCGATCGACTACGTGAAGTAACAGTGGTCTTTTTCTAATGATTGATACTCGTTTTTTTACACTCGCCATTTGTGTCTCGTCAAGCTTGAATTTACCTTTCTAGCCACCTTGATCATGATGGTGGAGAACCGCTCCAACGAATGGACAGCTTTTCCATCTATAAACTGTGATGTAGTGATTTTCTGGCCATACATAATGGGGTTGCAGACGAGGTAACCTTAACCACTTCTCAAATAAGATTAAGTGACCGCCTTTGAACGAAGCCTTAACCCCGCTAGAATTACAAGCGTACCTAATTAATACACATTAGATCAGTAGATCTTATCTTGTGTTTTTTACATCTTATCCTACTTTTAATATCGTGTGCTATCTATAAAAATTATAATAGTTCTATATCCTGTGTAAAAAGCGTATTACGAAGTCAGTCCGCTGGTGAGGAAATAACACAGACTAACTCACAATCTGGTGCTGACGTGCACCTACATACGTAGAGCATCATTGTTCGGCACAAATACAATCACACTGGAATCGCGAAGATAGTGCTCAAGGCCGTATCGGCGAACAAGGTCCGTAAACAGAGTCATATCACGTCAAGCCATCAGGTCCCGCACCGTTCGAGCTAGACCCGACAATACAATTGCCATTCACCAAAACATGTGCGAAGCAAACAGTATAAACATATGGTGAATACAATAGAAATTATTCTAGCCATTTATGTAGTGCATACTTATGAAAAATTTCTATTTATATTCAAAACATGTGTTTCATTTTTATTCAGCAAATTTAAAAGTTGTCGCTTGTCATGGTCATAATAACATCATGTCGTATTGTTTCTGAAAATTGGAGTTAACATTACTCCGATTAAGGTATATATATTTGAGTGTGAATTTACCCAATTTTTATAACAGGCCGTACACCCTATTCGTCCTAATAATGTACAATTTTAACATTGCAAAGTTTACCATTTCTTGTTCAGTAAATTAAGTGGCGAAGGCTCAATTATGCAGATATATATATATATATATATATATGTGTGTGTGTGTGTGTGTATGTGTCGGTAAAAGAACGTTGTATGAAAGAGCATAAACCTACTTACATCGTGTTTGTGTAATATGCAGTTTTATTTTCAACAAAATGCCACGTGCCCAAATGACGCTTACTGCGGGTGTAGATAAAATGATTAAAATTTCTTAAAAATTAAATACGAAATCCGGTCAAAATTCAACTCATTCTTAGATGTAATAGTTACCTTTAAAAGGACTGTGTACTTATGCTTCATGTCTATTCCGGTGAGTCCCGAGGTGTTCATTGCTAGGAAAGCTTTAATCGTTGGCGCCATTAGCGTTGGCGTGGTTCGCGTGTTGCGAAGCATAACAACGAGTTCGCACTCTTCTAAGACCAACTGGCAGAGTTCTGGCGTGTGATCAGTGGACAGTTTATTGTGTCCACCTAGACGGTCAGTCATCAATACTGAGTGCAGTGAGTGAGCATTTAAGCAAATTCTTGAACTAAAATTAACTCGAAACCCTTTTATGCACGTTTTGTACATTGAGCATCCAAAAATAATTGTGTATTAGTAGGTGTAGTAAACGGTAGTGGAACCAAAAGCCGACAACTTTTATGCGCTACGTGCGCTAAAGTAATTGTAGACCAAGATTTTCTTTGTCCTTAACTTTAAAGCTTACGTTATTAACCGGCATGCTCTGCAAATAATATCACCAGTAAAATTAGTTATTCAATGGGAGAATCAGGGAATCCGCAGTGGAGTCTGATATCCATCGAGAGATTTGAGAAAAAATATAACACGTTTATCTCCAGATTTGCTCCTGTGCAGGTGACATTAAAAATAAATATTTTTTTGAAGGGTACATATATGAGGTCCTATCGTATGTAGCACAAACCATACACTGTCCTGGTAAGATGCATTTTTATATTAGAATATGGCTGGCAATATTTTATACAGGAACAATCTAGCCGAAATAGTGTTGTTATAGCTCGCCTTATATTTAATACGCAAGTTACTCGTATACAGTGTGCTAATAAAAACAAGATAAGTCTGACTTAACAAATAACCAATATTTCATGAATAATAACAATGCACGCTTATTACATGGAAACACAAGCGTCACGACTTATCGGCACAAAAAAATAATTAAAACAAAGAAATGCATGAATATGTGAAATGCATACATAAGAATGGTCTCCGCCTTTGAAAGGTTCTTCAAGATTGGCGAGTCTCGGTGGTCAACGTATGAATGGCTTCATCCAAAAAGCAAACAAGGTTGTAGCCTCGTAGCCGATTTAGTGAGAGCTTCGCGAACTGTTGGCGTTCGCAGAATGTAACTGTGAAAATGTAAACAATATACAATTATTGCAGCACATTCACATGCGATGACCTCCGTAATTTATTTTTAAGCGTACACTCCCGCCTGATGTAATCAACTATTTTAAGATATGGCTTATGGGGAAGGACAAACACATGAATAGATAAACAGGTTGTAGCCAGAGCTTTAGCCCTGTGCGCATTGCTTAGAATCCTGATCCTATGAATACTGCTACAATGAACATGTCTCTAAAAATGAATAGTTAATACATACTCAACGAAGAGGCCTGCTTCTATAGAACGAGCCGTTGCCGGGGTGTCCCTCAGGGCAAGGATACCCGTGCAGTCCAACGATACATATACGTTTATGTACATAAGTACCTAAGTATTGTTTACTTATCCACAGGATATAGGAGTCACACTTCCTATCGTTAACATGAGGGAAATCCTTAGCAAAAGATATTGTTCATTCTGGCATTCTTGACAATGTTAAAAGCAGTGATAGTCCAGCCGCTGTGCGGATTGTTATCCCTTGTTGAAAAAAGTTATTATGTTTAGCCTGCATAGAGCATATTCTTAGGTATGGTGTATCCTGGTGTTTGGTGAGAAGCGAAAATACTGCAGCGACAACCGACCCGCCTAAGAAACACAATTGAAGACGGTAGATGTTTTTGTCTATGTACTTTTCTTAAGTGTGGTCATCAAGTCTTTGAGTAAATAACTAAAGAGAACAAGGCTTCTATACAACTCACATAAAATATATGATCTATGAAATCAAAGCAATGAAAAGCGGTGTTTATCAATTAATATAGTGACGTTATTATTTTAGTATTATGTGCGTTAAAATCTAAATGTGAAATTACTGCGATGTCTAAGTTCCGCAAGAAGGTGTTACAAAAAATGACTAGGTAGCTCAAGCCTATTTAGCGCATTTTAAGATAAAAATCCCCACATCATTAATCCCGCATTAAATTTGAACTGTATTTATGACCAAAGATTGCAATTGGCCGTAGATCTTTTGCAATTTTTCTCCTGCGTACAAGTTCAGCGTACAACGTTTGCATATAATTTCACTTTTATGTAACACTTCAGATATAAGTATGTATAAGTAAACGCGGGCTTCCATTTTCTTGCACGAAGTTACCTATGGTTCTAACTATACATTTTGAAGAAAACTTATTTTACCGATGTAACAAATACTTTCGCTTTTTTTCTGAACCATCGTATTGATTTCAGCCGTAGATGCTCGTTGTATGTACATCATATGTGGTCACGCATGTTGGCACGTACAATTGCGGCTGTCTGATTTTGTACGCGACAAAAAAGCGTTACTTGCTTCAATTTTCATGAACAGACTGTTGTTTCGTATAGGATATATGCATGTGTTGCAGTTTTCAACTATAGGTAAATAAGCGTCTTAGATTTTGAATTTAACATGAAACAAAGCGATAATAAGACTGCAAAACCGTGAGTTCTTCTAACATAGTGTATGCAAATATACATGAACATAATGACATGTTTTAGATATCTCTCAGTTAGCAATCAATCTCATATCAATTTTTCTGTATTCTTAGTTTCTCAAATATTTCATTCAAGCTAATATAGTCTAGTTGGAGCATTTGAAGTTTTCATATACTTGACGCCTCGAAGATTGCTCAGCGGATTAATCCATATGTTAGAGGAAGCGTAAAGACGGTATGCAGCGTCGGTTATCTATGTATTTATCCATTGGAAAAGCATTGAGCCCAAGTATAGCCAATATGTTATTGATAATCTTAAAGCGTAAAATCCATTACTTATGAGGGCGAACTCTAATTCTCACACCTCGATATGGTCCTTTGGATCGTATGACCTTGACAAGGTCGTTTCCTGGATGACTAGATATTACTGGAAGCTTGCTTCAAGAAAAGAAGTTGGTTATGCATTTTCTAAAAATGTTTTTAGACTAATTGTCAGCCAATATTTAACGTCTACCGTGCAGCTCTTCACATTACAACATAACACGGGCCCCATAATTGAAAAGACATCAAACGGAAGGGATGCAACATTTGCCCAATCAAGAACGTTAATACATAGGAATCAGTTTAAATTTAGCATACCAGCATCGGGAGTGTGTAGTGTGGCAAAAACGGCTGCGAGTTTGTATCTCTCGCCTAATGCTTGGAAGAATAAGGGCAGTCAGCAGAAGATACGTAGACGTGACCATCTACCCTCGCCAGCAAAAATAGGTGACCCTGTCATGCTGTACGCTGCACCTGCTTGGAAGGGTGGTAAAAGCAAATTAAAACAGGTTAGTGCTAAAAAATCGCATGAAAAATCCCAAAAAATCTGCGGGACAGCCATCTGAGTTCGATGTCACAGATGCCATACTAACGTTATAAAGAGAGAATGGAAAGGTAACGAACTGATTCTTTTTAGGGGGTAAGCATCAGGTAATCCATAGTATATGGTGGATATAGCACAAGGACTACCGAGCATTCCTGATTTGCACCAATTAGAAAAACGAATAGAACCCAAAGTACTTTTAAGATGATTTGAGATTGAGGGTAATGCAAAAGTAAACAAAAGTGTCACATGTATGTCTTTAAACGTTCTTTAAGGGTACACTGCGATTACTAAACGTCCAAACAAAACAGCTTTAAAAGCTTAGAACATTTATATGAAGCTTAGTGCAACAAAACTAGTCTCAAGCTCGATAGTTTACTAGTTACATAGTCTAAATAGTTTAATTAGATAGAAACGATGGTCCGAAACTGGAAACCAGCTTGACTGTCGACACTCTCAGATGCGCAATATACGACGACCCTCTTGGAACTCCTTTTGGAGCTTCAACGTTCTAAGACATTTAAATTTTATGACTCCAATATCCATGCACAAATAAATTTCCCTCACTGCGTTGCGCAAGCTTCTGTCACAAGGTCACAACGGGCATGAACTCTTCGATATCTAAGAAATGGACTTTAAAACCTTTTTTCTAATTCGGTTCTGTGTCTGGTTCGAATCCTGTAATGAAAAGTTGCTAACATATATTGCTCAGGAAGAACGTATAACCGTGCTAGTGGTCAAGAGGGGATGCGGTTTTAGGTCATTCTGTTGACCCTTATCTTCGAGGACGACGTCGTAGATAATAGTTTATATCCCCTATCGACATTTTTCCAAAGAGGTGCAAACGTCACTCTAAGGCATAAAATTTTTTTTATTTTTTAAGGAGACACTTTGGGGTACTCGCCATACAATGAAACCAAATAATTAATATATAGACTGTGATACCGGCTTTAATAAAGGTGGTTTCCAATCAGTCAAAAATATATGCTCAGAAAAAGAAAAGAAATAAAAAGTAAACATTAGAGGCAACTAAAAGGAGGTCGACCCTTCACCAACGGGAACGCCCTCGGCGCATACATCTTGCTGGGAAATTTAAACCAGTAACACTACAGAAGATCGATACCAAGCCCGTTGTTTATGTTGCGGCGCACTTAATGGCCAGCTTAGCCGTGGCTGATAGTTGAGAATGTCAGCCTGCAACCCTTTTCATTGGGGTAAACTGAACGTGCCTATGCGTGCCTAACAACTGGCTGAGCGATTGGCGATATATATATATATATATATATATATATAT